>JAUCNO010000206.1:22798-33051 GCA_032353835.1 Enteromius viviparus
TCACTGGGTATCACAGGGATTCCACTTCACTGGTATAAATCCTTTCTCAAAGATGGATTTCTTCGGAGTGGCTTGAGTAGGGGAGGTATCCACAACACATTGTCTGGTCACTGTGGTTCCTTAGGGATCAGTTCTTGGACCCCTCCTCTTCTCCATATACACTACATCTCTTGGGCCCATCATAAATTGTTTCTATTAAACTATGCTTTTTCAACCAGTTGGGTTGATCTTGTAGAATATAGAGCTGGACTTGTGGTGTGCAGTGCAATATAAGAAGAAATCCCAGTCTTCTGTCAAATAAGTGATTTACTTTTGATTTACAATCACATTTATCTGTTGGTTAACAAACTTTTTTGATGAGCATGCACTCAAAGAGTACTACACAGTGAGGAAAGGTGTATTATTAAATTGAATCTGAATTTGTTTTTAAGCCATTTGATATTAAAAGTTTCATTCAACTTCAAATTGAACTGCAATTAAGATTTAAAAATAAACAGGTTAATGTAAATTATTTTATGGGCTGTAGTTTTTCGTATTTCTTTTGAGATCTTTGAGATCCATTCTGCAGAGTTGGTTTTTTTTTTTTAAATTCAGGGGTGTGTTTCCCAAAAGCCCTCCCAGCTGGACGATTGGTACCTTGGTGTGACCCGTGCTGGTGCAAAGAGACGCACCCCGGTACCATTCTTCCCGGAGGTGCGTGATGATCTCAATCAATCGTGGGGGGCACCTTTTACTGCCCAGAAGTGGAAGTTCTCCTTCACCACCCTTGACGGTGGCGCAGCCAGGGGCTATAGGGGGGTCCCCCAGGTGGAGAGGTCTGTTGCGATGCAACTGTGTCCTTAGGCCTCTACCTCCTGGCAGGGTAACCCGTCGCTCCCTTCCCTTTGCCGCCTGCCCAACCTCAGTCTGCTCGTTGCCGAGGACGGCCCCCGCTGCCGCCCTCGCAGCCTTCACAACGGCAGCATAGAGGAGCCGGCAGCCAGGCCCCTGCAAAGCCCAGTAAAAAGAGGAAGTTCAAGAATGTGTGACCCAGGGTTGGAAGAGCCTGCTCTTCAGGAGATGGTGAACGCACCACTCCCTACCCCGGAGGAGGGCCGGGTGGAGAATCTTTTGTTTTGTTTTCAACCGCCTCCTCGCGGCCAGTGGGACCCAAAACCTTAACAAAAGAGCAGATTTCTTTATCCCTGGGCCTCCTGAGGGGACGAGGTATTGTGGACAGGCCTGTAAAAAGAGTTTTGTTACACACTCACTCTCCTTTCATTTCAGGCAGCAGTTTGAGAGCCGGGTGGAAGACCCCACAGACTTCCAGCCTCACTACTGCCCGAATGCAGGTAAGAGTTGCATGCACTCAGACCCTGCTCCGGACTGGCATAGAGATGCCCGGGCCGGGTCCCTGCGTTTCCCCTTGCTGCCACACTACCCTGGTAGTCACGATGGTGCGTCTAGTACAGTTTTTAGATGCCTGGATATAGTTCAGACCGTCTCATTGGCTCATCCGGACGTGGTGGGTTACGGCCGATCCTGACTCCTGATCCTGACACCCTCACTCTGCTTATGGAGAAAGGGGTTTGCATTGTATACATTCAAAGGCAGGACGGCGCTCCCACTGAAACAATTTCAGAGGCTCCTGGGGCATATGGCTGCAGCCACAGCGGTGATCCCGCCCGGGCTGCTCCATATGAGACTGCTTCAGCACTGGCTTCATGATCGAGGCCCCGAGGTGGGTGTGGAAATGTGGCACGTTCCAGTTCAGATAACACGGCCTGCCGTCTAGCCTTCTCCCTGTCTTCAGACCTACCATTTTTTCAGGTTGGGGTGCCCTCACAGCAGGTCTCCAGGCATGCTGCTGTCTTCACAGATGCCTCTACACTACGGGGTGGGGTCCCTTGTACAACAGGCATGCAGTCTCAGGGGTTTGGACGGGACCCTTATCTGCATTGGCATATCAATTGCCTCGAGCTGCTAGCAGTACGTCTTGCTCTGGGTTGCCTCAAAGATCACCTACAGGGCTGTTACATTCTGGTCCGCACGGACAAGACATTGGCCATAGCTTACATCAACCGTCAAGGTGGACTACGTTCCCGCCGCATGTCGCAGCTCGCCCGCCACCTCCTCCTATGGAGTCAGAAGCATCTGAGGTCGCTTCGTTGCGCCATTCACATTCTGGGTGTTTACAACCAGACAGCCGACAAGCTGTCCCGAGCAGTGCTCCCCCGGAGAGGCCTGATCAGAGTTGTGCTTCTTTTTTTGCAGCAAGGGTTGGAGCAAAGGCTGTCTCCCTCCCCCCTTTCTATGTGGCATCCATCGCTGCAAACCATGACCTCATTGGTAAGCATCCTCCACGGCCCCTACTGTACCCTCTTGGGACCTGTCTCTTGTCTTAACAGCATGGAGACAAGTCCCCTTTGAGCCTTTACCAGCAGTCAAGCTAAAGTTTCTGTCTATGAAAACTCTCCTCCTGTTCGCATTGGCCTCCATCAAGAGGGTAGGGGACCTGCAGGCGTTTTCAATCGACGATTCGTGCCTAGAGTTCGGGCCCGAGGATTCCCAGGTAACACTGAGGCCACGTGCCCAAGGTTCCTACTACTCCCTTCATAGACCAGGTAGTGAACCTCCAAGCGCTTCCCCCGGAGGAGGCAGACCCAACCCTGCTGACTCTGTGTCCTGTCCGGGCAGTAAGATGCTACGTAGACCTGACACAGAGTTTTAGGTCCTCAGACCAGCTTTTTGTCTGTTGGGGCGGACAGCAGGTGCCAGGCCCTTGATGCGATGAATCCTTGGAATCACCTCCAATATTCAATATACATTAAGAGTTCTTTGACATAGGTTGATCTTTCTTAGACCTCCTACGGGAAGGCAGAATGTCGCATGTCTTTTCAGACGTCCCAGTGCTCAATTTACTTGATAGTGCAGTACTGGTTTCCTGTGGTCAGAGTCCTGGCCTAGAGACCGAACACTGGGGGTTTGGGAGACTCTCACACGACGCTGGAAGGGTCGGCTTCCATGGCATTTTCCAAAGGGATCCTTATTTGTTGGTCGCCAATGTGACTCGGAGTGACGACTAAAAGGGAACATCTAGGTTACGTATTGTAACCCTCGTTCCCTGAAGAAGGGAATGGAGATGTCACGTCCCGTCGCCTTGGATCTGTACCGCCACTAGGAGGGCAGTGTCACCATCTCGGCTCCTTAGCGAAAAACTAATGAATGCTTAATCCACTGACCTACTTATACTCGCGCTGCGATTAGGTGCAGCTGTGCACATTTGTGCACATCAGAGTAGCAGTTTCTCATTCCTTGCAACATATTGCAAATGCTTTTGGACATGCATCAATTGCTTTCATACAACTCTCTGCTGTTTTATAACATTATCATTTGCTTTTGTCATGTCATTCAAAATTAACTAAACTTGTGACTGCTGAATAATCATTCCACATAAAACTAATAGTCCTCATTTTCATTAAATGCAAAAATGTTGAACTAGTTGTCAAAATCTGTCAAGCAAATTGTATCAAATAGTTTAAATCCTTTATTTTTTTCTTGTTTTGTCTAGAGCATTTTCAGGAAGTGTCACCAAAATCTGACTTTTTTGCATTGTAAAAATGTACAGAGTAAACTATCATAATGAAAACATGACAGCCATTTGACTGTCTTGTTCATAAACAATGGTGTCAGGACTTTATATCGTGATGACACTGACACTTTTAATTGAGATGAATACTTGCTTTTGAGGAATGAACTATCCATTTTGATCAAGTGTCATACTTTTGCAAGTTATTAATTAGGTTTTGCAGTTTGTACTAATTGTTTTAAGAAATTCATTAACCTTTGTGCAAATGTAAATACTGTTGTGAGAAATGCACTAACTTTTTCTGAGAAAACAATATATTGATTTAAATTTTAAAAGACATGTTTTGTGGCTGAAAGCTTGTATGCGATGCCTAATTGCCCAAGGGAAATTTGAGAAAATGGAATTGAGTGGAACATGAATATATAAAATGATGGAATGCAAGTCTGCATATATAAAATGAGAGTTCGGATGTATGGAATGAAAATCTCATGTCATCATTGGTCGGTCCGTGTACGTTGTGAACATTAAAAAAAACAAGAAAAAAAAACCTATGAGATTTTGGCTGGATTTAGTTTTCTGAAACACAGATATAAAAAGGAAAAATGACTGGAAATTTATTTTTCCACTTGTGGGCGGTCATGACATGCCACTTACTGCCGATTGAGCCAGTAATGACAGTGATGTGGTCACAATGCGCCGTTTTCATTTTAAATATTCAGACCTTCATTCCATATGTTAACCGTTATAGGGGAGCGGATCTTGCCAGGCGTGATTTTGGTCACACAAGTAAGTGTTATATACCATTCGAATCTGTTAAATGTCTACTTTTTTGAGTTCACTATCAACAAAAGTGTGTGATTTTACAAAATAAGGAAAATAAATAGTGTGCACGATTTTCCTTTGCTCTCTCTGCGAACTGTTTGTAAAAATCCATCACTAAAATGAACTGAAATTCAGCGAAAACATGACACACAGACATGAGTCACATATCTATAGAAAGTTAACTTTTAAGTTGCGTTAAAAACAAATATCCTTCTGTTAAAGTAATTAGTAAGTAACCAACACTATACTGAGTTTCTCAATTTGATCTCATTAATTTTAATGTGAGCACGCCCACGAGCTACTTCCGCTTTGTCATTACAATCTCTACGTGAGATGCGTGTGACATGTACATGCCCAATACAGTTCACGTGCTAAACGTGGAAGAACAGAAAACAACAGCACTGACTTCAGCAAAGAAAATAACAGATGGACTTACCTCAAGATGTGGCGTACGAGCTGTTCCAGCAACCGAGCGATCACTCTTTAAACACATTTACTGCTTTTGTTTTTCTCTATAAACTATAAACCTGATTGAAATGTCTAAATGCGATTGAGGCACTTTAATAAATGACAGGCTGCTGTTATGTTCCATGTAACATAAATAATACAATATAAAAACAATATCATGAGTGCATGATGAATGCTGCTTGACGATATTTTTGTTTGTTTTTCTTGAACTGTCTAAAATGTTTTGAAATAAGAGTCAACGTTTTGAATATGACATCTAAAGTTCCTTTTTTAATGCAATGTTGTTTCTATGTTTGATATGTTTGTATATTGATATCAACATGCTGATGTTTTTGTGTGTTTGTTTTGTTTTTAGTGATTAGAAACCTGCTGCATGATAAACCTTGATGTCATACTCGAGTCTCTTCAAGCTGATCGCCTCTAGGAGTGCTGTACTAACATCAGATCTTTAACTGCACTGATATTCTCTGGTCAAACAAACTCCCTGAATACTGATGGTGGTTATTTTTTCTTGAGTTCATAGAAAGAAAGAAGCAAACACTCCAATAACAGGTATTTAAAATCGGGATCACTTGTTTTCAGGATTGACTCAAAGTCTGTTCACATCTCTGTAGTTAGGTGTGTTCAATAATGTGTATTTGACCTTCATTATGTATATTTTAATTATCCTTTTTGTAAATAAATAAAAAATATCATTTTAAAAAACTGTTTTTTCCATCTCCCCACATTATTTCTATCCTGCCTTACCTGCCCCCCTTTTGCAGAATTACAAAAATTTAAGCCCACCCGATTTGCAAATAAACATAAACACAACTTCTGAAGGATTTATTTGAAATGTAATTACTAAAATTCAGTGTGTGCCAATTTACTAAACATACAAGGAACTAGTCACTTTTAGAGTAAAACATTACAAAACATAAAAATGACTATGTATTTTGTTTATATGTAACAGCATTTATTGTTTTGTTTTTGATAACATTTTTTTAAACGGGCCTCTGCCCAAAAATGAACATTTCTGAACTGTAGGGTTTAGACTTATTTACTAGTCTCTACTGTATGCTATGCACATTGTCTGTACATCTACAGAAACAATCTATTTTGCCATTACAGAATTTGCTCCCATAACTTACCCCGAATGCTTATTTAACATCCTAATATTCGTAAAAATTATCTGCACAGGTATACAAATATTGCAATATTGTCTGTTGCAGTGTAAATACCTAAACAGAAAATGTGATATGTCTGTATCATACTGCTTTGTATGTAAGAGCTGCAGGCTAGAATTTATTGACAACTCACTGCAACCAGATGATGATGGGCAACTTGAGCAGTTACTGAACCAGACAGCTAATCCTGGTGCTCCTGAAAGCTCTTCCCAGTAATTCAACCAAGCTGAAACCTCGTCAAGCAGTAGTGGCTTTGACTGAGCATCTGTGATGAGAATCAATGCAAGTTCAAGTCTCACCAGAACACAAAATACTAAAAAAACTTTACTTTTATGTTAAAGGAATAGTTTCAAATATGACATTTGCTGACAATGTTCTCACCCTCAGGTAATCCTACAGTACATATATACACTGCCCTCCATAATTACTGGCACCCCTGGTTAAGATATGTTCTTTAGCTTCTAATAAATTTAGATTTGTTCTTAATAATATAGGACCACAATGAAAGAAAAAGGAAAATCCAACCTTTAATTCAAGTGCATTTATTCAGTGGGAAAAAATCCCACATTAAGAAATAATTATTTTACATCAAATCATGTGTGCCACAATTATTAGCACTCCTGATGTTAATACTTTGTACAACCTCCTTTTGCCAAAAAAACAGCACCTAATGTCCTATAATGTTTCGCAAGATGGGAGAATACAGAAAGAGTTATTTAGTAAATTCTGAAAATAAAGGTCTGTGTTGCAAATGAAACATAGAAATTGGAATGTAAACTGTTAACCAGTGATGTAGCATAACGTAATTTGTTTGGCTGTCAGATTTAGTATAAAAGAAATAGAGCCCCAAGTTTTTATGTTTTGAGATTTATAATAAACAGTCAAATGAAGAACTTTGGAAGACTCTTTTGTGTTGAGTACAAAAGAACTTGGAAGTCCTAGGCTAGTGAGTCCGCTTATTGCGCTCACATCAACCATTCCTCTTTGCACAATCTCTCTAAACCACCCAGCAACCTAAATCCTCTCCTCTGCACTCTCCTCTTCAGCTCACTCTGCAGGTTTTCAATGGGGTTGAGGTCTAGGGACTAAGATGGCCATGAGAGGAGCTTGATTCTGTGTCTGGTGAACCATTGTTGTGTAGATTTGGCCACATGTTTAGGGTCATTATCTTGCTGAAAGACCCAGTGATGACCCATATTCAGCTTTTGGGCAGAGGCCACCAGAGGTTGCTTTAAAATATCATGGTATTTCAAAGCATTCGTGATGCCATGCGCCCTAACAAGGTTCCTAGGGCCTCTGGAAGAGAAACAGGCCCACAGCATCACCAATCCTCTCACATACTTCACAGTTGGCATGAGGTGCTTTTCTGTATGCTCATCTTTTGTGTTCCGCCAGACCAACTTACATTGTTTATTGCCAAAAAGCTCTATCTTGGTGTCATCTGGCCAAAGCAAACAGTCCCAGTTGAAGCCCCAGTATTGCTTGGCGAACTCCAGATGTTTGCGTTTATGATTGTGAGTGATAAAAGGGTTTTTCCGTGCATGCGTCCCAAACAGCTTGTTGGCATGTAGATACCGCCTGATGGTTGTGATGGAGACTTTGTGACACTAAGATGCTACCATTTGTTGCAATTCCTTATCAGTGAGTGGAGCCAAAATAAACTTGCGTTCCAGGCTTGTTTTCCACTGTTCCAGTTGTTTTAACTTCTGAATGATTCCTCTGACAGTAGATATGGGCAGTTGCAGGCGAGTGGCTATTTTCTTGTAGCCATTGCATGACTTCTGAAGGTCGAAACACATCTGTCTTATTTGAATGGTGTGTTCCTTTGTCTTTCCCATGTTGAAGAGTGGATAAGAGAAATGGCCTCTGTGTCATGTCATACCCCAGGGAAACAGGAAGTGATGAATTACTAATTAAATGTTATTAGATACTCTGATCTTCAATTACATTTATTTCCTAGGAATTTGTATAGGTGTCAGAGTATGCTTTTGCAATAAAAAATAATTTATTTTAAGGCTTTTAACACATCTTAACCAGGAGTGCCAACAGTTACGGAGGGCAGTGTATCACAAACACACAGTTATCTTAAACCTAAAGCTCTTTTTTCATTAACTCCTATAGGTAGATTTCTGTACAAGTCAGAAAATAATTGGCATTAGGATGAAAAATTCTATAAAAAAATAATATGGTAAACATGAGGATTGAAGAGTGAAAACCACAACAACAACAAAAATTGAAATATATTGATTAGTGTTCAAAACCTACAGATTTCTGTCATTACTTTGGTGCATTTCTTTGGTGCATTTATCAAAACAATTTGTAAAAACAGCACCTACCAAAGATCAAAGAAAACCTACAATCCCTGCCGGACATGGGACTCTGTCCATAAGGCCACGACTGCTCTATGTGTGCCTATGGAGAAGCTGAATAACTGATACTCTTCCAGCATAGTGTTGTGATATGGTTTCTCTCCAGTGTGGATCTTCTCATGTCTTTTGAGTTGTACTGACCAACTGAATCTTGTGTCACAGTGTGAACACTTGTATGGTTTCTCTCCCGTGTGGATCACCTCATGTGTTTTGAGATGTCCTGACCGACTGAATCTCGTGTCACAGTGTAAACACTTGTATGGTTTCTCTCCAGTGTGGATCCTCTCATGTGTTTTCAGATATCCTGATGAACTGAATCTCTTGTCACAGTGTGAACACTTGTAAGCTTTCTCTCCAGTGTGGATACTCTGGTGATTTTTTTAAATCATAAGCTCTAATAAAAGTTTTCTCACACTCAAAGCACATATATTCTCTCACACCAGTGTGTATCTTCTGATGATCTTTTAACATTTGCAGTTGTCTAAAACTCTTTCCACACAAAGAACATGAATATGGTTTCTCATTCGAATGAATTTTCTGGTGTCTTCTAAGGTTTGAAGAATTCAAAAATGTTTTTCCACATTGATCACATTTGTAGAGTTTCTCTCCAGTGTGAATGTTCATGTGACTCTTAAGGGTTGATGATTGTGTGAAACTCTTCCCGCACTGATCACATGAGTATGGTTTCTCTCCAGTGTGGATCCTCATGTGCATCTTAAGACTCTGTTTGTTTATCAAACTCATTCCACACTGAGAGCAGGTGAAATATTTCTCATCCCTTCTTTTCTTTGAATCTTTCTGTTTGGTTTGAGAGCGACTCAAATGTTTTTATCCAGTTTTAACACAATGTCTCTCCTCTTGATTCAGTTCTTCATTCCCCTCATTTTCTTCAATCAACTCTGATGTCAAAGGAAAAAAACAAAACACACAAAACACAATCAATCATTATAAGAAACTGAATTTGAAGAAGGAATGCAAAAATAATGGACTTGAAAGTGAACTCTGATCTATTATTATATGTATTATTGTACCTGCACTTATTATCTACATGTTTAAATAGGCTCAATTTGACATGTTTCTATTGAAGTTCTAAGCGGCCATGTATTATAATTTTTTCTGTTTTGTTTTCTAGTGATCTCGACATAACAAGATTTGTTTTCTTGTTATCACGAGCTAATTTTTTTTGCGTGTCCAGTGTTCTGCCGATTTGTGCTTCCCTGCCAGATTTTCCTACCTCCCATTAAAAAGTAGGTAGTACAATTTAACACAGAAAAATGCTACCTGTCAAATTATGTTTTATTAATGTCTACACATACCCCAACCCTAAACCTACCCTTACAATAAAAAAAAATCAAAAACAAATTTGTGTTTATTTAATACGTATAAATCCAACAGGAGGTAGTGTAGAGTCTTCCCCATCTGAGCTCATTATGCTCACTCACATGCAGGCCAACCCGCAGCGCAACCTATTCCTAAAGCCTGGAATTCAACTCAGAAGAACAACGCGATGCCACGCACAGCTTGAATCAACTAAAGATATCATTAAATAATAAATAATATGTCATTTAAATATAATCAGACTAAAGTATCAAAGCCGCCATGGCATGTGAAATAAATATGAAAGCAATAAGGTCATTGGTTGTACGTTTCTCAAACAAAACAAAAAAATAATAATTGGCTAAATTACTGCTTCAGCTAAATATTACACAGCTTTGAAAACAAATCTAAGAAGCTTGAAGTTTATAACCTCGATGTTCTTCAGTCTCACAGAAGAAGACTCAATAATAATCACCAACCTGTTTGTTCTTCAGTGTTCTTCATTCTGCAGGGTTCTGGATCTCTCATGTTCTCTCTGTCCTT
>JAUCNO010000207.1:0-17309 GCA_032353835.1 Enteromius viviparus
GCATGTGTCATTAGAATGAGGGGAAAAAATAGATCGGGCTGGGATCGGGCTCGGACATAAATATCTTAATGCCTGTCAGGTTCAGTTCGGGTTCGGTTACTGCTCTGTCGGACGCGGGCCGGGCTCGAACAGAAAAATTCGGCCCGATCCGCATTCTAATGCTCTGCCCGATGAGGATCCGAACTGGTCACTGAGTGAACTAATTGATTCAGTACTATTGTTTTGCGGCTCTCCTCTCACTATAGGAGAGGTTAAGGAGGAGAATATTAAACACAGCACCAGATCACGAGAGCACCACGCCAAAGAATGTCAGGTATCCTTAGCTGCACGGATCTCGCCTTGCTATCAGACACGGACCGCATCCGAGATCGCCACGTTCCGCCGAAAATGTGATGATTGATTTTCGCGGCACAGAACGCCGTGCACATCCCCCGTTGTTCCTAATCCTCTTCCACAAATCCACACTGGAATATGGAACTTCAATATGGTCGGATTCAACAGAATGGCCAGATTCACCAGACGCGGCCTGAAATTCAGAACCAGAGTGGCCAGATCCACCAGACGTGGTCTGAAATTCAGAACCAGAGTGGTCGAATCTACCAGACGCGGTCTTCCTCTGAATCGCCATCCGGTGGGCCAAGTGGGGAATTCTGACTATCAGTTCATTCACCGAGATCACAAACTGAGTCAGCTAGACCCAAGAGAGCGTTTTCACTGTCTGTCTGGTCTCGGAGGGCGTACTCACAGTATAGTCGGTCTGGAAAGGCGCTATCACTGACACTGTCTGTTTGGTCCCTGAGGGTGCAAAAGCTATTTGTTCAGTGCAAGAGGGTACTGTTGCAGCCTGCTCGGCCCTGGAGGTTGTCCTCGCTGACTGGTGAGCCCAGGTAGGCCTCTTCGACGTCTGCCCCGCCTTGGTGGACATTTCCGTTGTCAGGTCTGCCCAAGTGGCTGTCACCGCTGCCTGCTCCGCCCAAGAGGATGTCTCCGCCGCCTGCTCCGCCCTGGAAGGCGTCCTCACTGCCTGGTCAGCTCCAGGGGGCCTTACAATCGTCTGCTCCACCCTAAAGGGTTTTTGAACTGTCTGGTCGGCCCTGGAGGGCATGGTCGTCGTCATCGCTGCCTCGGAGGGCTTGGCAATCGTGTGCACCACCTTGGAGGGTTTTCAAACTGTCTGGTCGGCCCTGGGGGGCATGGTCATCATCGGCATTGCCTTGGAGAGTTCGGCAATCCTCTGCTCCGCCCTGGAGGGCTTCACCTCCGTGGATTCCGCCCAGGTGTGCGTTTCCACCGCCCGCCGTGGTCGTTTCGCCAGCTTCAGGAGCATCTGGAAGCTGCTCCTTAAGGGGGCGGCTATGTCACGCCCAGCTGGAGCTGCCAGCTACTGTGTTTTGCACTCCTGCTTTCTATGTACTCTGTGTTTTGTGTCTGTTTTTATACCTGGACTCCATTGCCCAAAATACATCTCTCCTTCACAGCTGTTCCGAATTAGGTTCAATGATTCAATCAGCACCACCTGTATATATGCCAGTCTGTTTGTTTGTTTTGTCGTGGTTCAATTATACTGTCAAACCTGGTTCTAGTATTTCATTTGTGTTTTGTGTTCTACTCTCTTGTGATCTGAATTACCCATTGCCGACCACTGCTTCTCTTGGTTTTCGTCTAGCCCTATGGACTGTGTTTGCCGGTACATTGACCTAAGCTTTGTTATCATTTACGCTATTGTCTCTGCTTACTCTACTTGTGTTAGCCGGTGCTCAACCCCGCTTGTCTCGACCATGAATTTCAATAAACTGCTTTGCATTTGAACCTGAACGCCTCTTCCTACTCTACTCATTTGTGACACTTAAAGTAAGAATTGCGAGACATAAAATCAGGAATTGCGAGACATAAAATCAGAATCGCTAGACAAAGTCATAATTGCGAGACATAAAGTCATAATTGTGAGGCATAAAGTTAGAATTGCGAGAAATAAAATCAGAATTGTGAGTTTATATCTCACAATTCTGAGAAAAAAAGTCATAATTGCGCAACAAAGTCATAATTGCAAGTTTATATCTCACAATTCTGAGAGTTTGTATGAAGCAATTCTGAGAAAAAGTCAGAATCGTGAGATAAAAAGTCACAACAACTTTTATTTTTTTATTTAGTGGCAGAAACTGTTTTCCATACCAAAAAAGTCAATGGTGACCCAAAACAGCCTGGTTACAAACTTTCTTTAAAATATCTCTGTGTTCGGCAGAACAAAGAAATTCAGACAGATTTGAAACTACTTGAGGGTAAATTATGACAGAATTTTAATTTTTGGATGAACTATTCCTTTAATGCACAAATGCATGTTTTCATGCAATAGATTATTAGATGAGAGTCACATCATTAACTCTTAAATCCCAGATGCAGGGAGTCTATTTTTTTGCGCAGTGTGTGACTGACCAGTAAAAGTGTGTCACTGACAGCAGGAAGGTGCAGGGTTGGTTTGACATCATTTGTTGGAGCAGGTCAAATGGGTCGTGAGTGACATTACCGTCAGTACCTGTCGTAAACATTCAGCAGCCAGTTGAGACACATGTCGACACACAGGGGGATATTGATCAGGACGGACCTCTCCTCCTCTAGTTTCTCATACAGGGAAGTGAGAGCATGGATGACCTCGACCACATCCATAATGTGCTCGGCATGCTGCAACTCCTGTTCTCGAAACACGTCCACCACGCTACTTAATTTCAGCAGATCCACTAGAAAAACACACACAAATAGGCCAGATTCTTATTACTGTACATGTGTGGAGTGTTAGCAAATTTAATATGACTCATAACATCATTTCCTTTGGATATCTCTATAGTGCGGCAGAGAGAGGACAGGGTTAAGACTGTATGCTGATGTCATCCTAATAGGATAATGAGCTGAAATATGGAAGCAGCACAGCAATGGTGCTTTCAGGGTTAGGTGGGCAGCTAAGACTCTAACAGGCCTTTTTAGATGCTCATTTTATACAGCCATCCTCAATTATCAGAGCCAGGCTCACACATAACATAAGCACTGTTACTATAGCAGCCTGGTTATTAATTCAGCTAATGACATGGACTAGCAAACTTGGAGTATGTGTGAGTGAAAAAGAGAAACACAAGGAGTAACTTATCCTAAAGACATTAACGACATGCCCAGTAGTGCATTCAACCAGCTTTTGTGGCACTGAACATGTTTTTTTTCCATGAGGATGATTTTACAAAACAGGTGCCATAATAAATGACAGCTGAAGCTGATATTCTACTTTTTTTTCCATTTTTCTACACAAGAATGCATTTTCCTATATTTCATAATGTGACCCTGGACATCAAAACCAGTCGTAAGTGTTAATTTTCTGAAATATGGCTTGATACTTGATCAGAATGCTGAATAAATAAGCTTTCCATTGATGTCTGTTTTGTTAGGATAGGGCAACTATATGAAATCTGAATCTGAGGGTAGAGAAATCTAAATATCACCTTTCATATGTCCAAATAAAGATCTTATAAATGCATATTACTAATCAGAAATGATGTTGTAATGTATTTACCATAAGAACTTGACTAAATATCTTCATAGATGATATTTACTTATTATCCTAAGGATTTTTACCAAACAAAATCAACAATTTTGACCCATACAATGTATTTTTGGCTATTGCTACAAATATACCCCAGCAACTTAAGACTGGTTTTGTGGCCCAGGGTCACATATTATCTTATATACTTTCTTCATACAGGTATATAGTGTGTGTGTGTGTGTGTTAAATGTTTGTTAATGTTAAATAATGGAAAAATACTTTAAAATTCAAATCTTGTACTTGTCACGGTTACATGACAAGTACGGTGACACAAAAAAAAAGTGTTTTTTTTCTAAGCGGATACAAAAAGTTTTATTTTGTGTCACTGGTGTAACTAGTCATGTAACCATCTTTAAATAGGCAGAACAAGGAAGTGTTTGGTGGTTTTTAAATTCATCCTTGTTAGGATTCTAAGGAATGAATGGAGCTAAGTTTTAAGATGCAAACTTTTCAAGGACAAGTAAAAACAGTCCTCTACCACTTTATCATTTGTTGTTTTGGCATGTATGTCAATTGAGGCCAACCTCAAACCTGTTACCTTGAAAAAACCTAGTTTCACAACCTTGATTAAACATTTGCAAAGTCAAATTAAATTGTAAAACCATTAACCTGTAAACTGTTTTTGTATGCGTGTGTGTAAGTATGTGTGTGTTTAGCTTGAGATGGTGATTATACTAACAGCTAAAAAAAAATTTCCCTTGTTTATTTGCTCAAATCAGTTTCTCAAAAGGCAAAAGGCAGTATAAAAGGCAATTTTATAGAACTCCATGCAAAGAAGCCAAAGTTTGACTGTAAAATAACTACATCAGTTCCCTGCAAAAACCATCTTCTCCTGCTGATGGACATTCAGGGGTAGATGTGTATCCTAAGGAAATAAAATCTTGTGCAAGCAACACATAAATGATAAATACTTCATTCATTGTATTATACAAGATATTTTTGCAGTGCCATATTGTTTTTTGAAGAGCTCCTGAAAGTAAAACTAACCTACATGAACACATTTATATTTATATTATGTGCACAGTGGAGAGGCTGAAGGAAAGAAGAGAACTGCCAACGAGAGAAAGCTCCTGTCTGGACAGTGGCAGATAAACCTCCACCCGCAAAGCGTTTCGCTGGGGGAACAGTGGTTAATTCCTCATGCAGACTTCTTAATTACCTCCCCTGAAGAAGTACAATCACACCAATTATTAGGTTTAATTAAGCTGCATAAAAATCACTGGGCTTTAATGAAAAAGACGGATCAGAGGCTCACAGCAGGGCAAGCTCTGTACGTGGAATTTGCGAATAATCAATGACGTGCGCGCTAAGAGAAGTAGAGAGAAAAAGGCAAACCAGAGTGGATGCTTCTTTTTACATACATCTTAAAGCCTTCTGCACATGCCTCAGCTTCATGGCCGTTCGGTATGCAGAGAACTTGATATTGTTCAGCTCCGCTGTGAGAGAGCAGCAGGGGAGATAGGAGAGGAAAAAGAGAGAATGTCATTCATGAGGAAAGAAAAAGCAGCAATAGAATAACTGAGCCCTCACATACGAGAACAAAAAGACAGGAAAAAATGTGTCACTTCGGTGGTGTTGAGCAATTCATGTCCATGCCGTGCCAGAGTGTTTGGACAACCCAAGTCACATCGCGTTGGATTAACACAGACAGTAAACGCCCTTTAATCATTATTAATTAGAAGTTGGCAAAGCAATCGTAAGGTTGCCCCATCTGCCCCTGGGTTAACGAGAAAGCTGTACACATCTCTGGGGTGGGATGATATATTAGGTTATAATGGGAGGTCCAGGTAAAGAAAACAAACTCAGTGTGAGACTGTCTTCTAGTTGGTGTATTTGAGCTTTCGTGTTGGGCACCACAGTATGGTTCCCCAGTGGGAATTAGACACATAGAAGATATTAGAGCGGAGTTTAATTGTGTTTAATTGCCTCACCAAGAGCTTGGTATAATTCAGTCATCTTTGGATGGTCCCAGCAGGTTGTCTGAGCCTGATGGCTATAAAAAGGGGAGAGAAAATAGCGAAGTAAGAGCAGAGTAGGGAAGCCAAAATTGAAAACATAGAGAGAGGAGGGAGAACACACGTGAGAGAAACATTAAAAGACTAGTTCGCACAAAAATGAAAATTCTGTCATTGTTTACTAATTCTTTTATTATTTATTACCCTCATGGCACTCCAAACCCATATGACTTTGTTTCTTCTATGCAACACAAATGCAAATTTTAGTCATTACGGACTGCAAATTCTCCCCTCTGCTGCCACTTTCTGCATATTGAAATTTGGCAAATGGTTGCGAAACACACAGGACCGGCTTTTTTGTGACAGAATGAAAAACTGTTTTATATTTAGAGCAGTGAAGGGGGCATAAATGATGTCTGAATATTAATGGAAAAAAAACCTGACAAGCTGTTTTAAATTCATAGCATATGTAACTTTACTGTAAAATAAAGTCAGATTTTTAAAAGTAACTTCCAAAACATCCCTACACGACACGTCACATATGGTTATATTTTATATAACTTTGTTTCTTCTTTTGTTATCAGTAATGTACCAGTGGTGTCTCTTCTTAACTTTTGGGTTTATCAGAACTATGAAAAGCTTACTTTTGCCAAAAATGTACAAACTGCAGCTTTAAACATATTTCTGTCTATTGCAGTAAGTTGCTAAGACTACATTCCTTATTTAAGTATCTAATATTTTATTACTGCTTTATTTCTATTACCTTCCTGCACTCCCTACACAACACAAACTCTGTTGTGACATCTATAAACTCAAATCGCTAAAAACACACAAAGCCATGTGAAAAAAGGAACGCCACAGTTGAAATGTTGTTTTCTTTTTAGATCACAGTGCAATAATCTTCTGCACCAGGGATCAGTAATTGAGTTTGCTCTCTATACCTGATAATCTGACATGCTCATCCCACAGTTTTAGACCGTCTCTCGCGTTTCTGACACTCATAGACTGTTGATGCTTTATGGCTAGACTTACTTGATGTAGTATGGCACTTTGTTGGGGGATATGGCACGTTCCCAAGGAATCTGTACAGAGCCTAGAGTGACAGAGAAAGAAAGAGGGCAATATCAATCAGACAGACATGTCGAGCATGAAAAGCTATTCTGAAAATCTCAAACGGCACCGCTCAAGGTCCTTCAAGCATACTGCTTCCACACGGAGAGGCTATTAAACAACAGCACCTCAAAAGTCTTTAAATTCGTAGAAAGCTTTTCTGTGAGTGGAGCTTTGAAAACCTCTTTATCCAGAACCTCTAAGGTCAAAAGCTCATCTGCTATGAGATACAAATGGTGAAAACTGAGAACTACTATACAGTGTCCTCCACTAATATTGGCACCCTTGGTAAATCTGAGCAAAGCTGGCGGTAAAAATAAATCTGCATTGTTTGTCCTTTTGATCTTTCGTTGAAACATTTACAAAATTCTAACCTACCATTGAAATAAAACAATTAAAATGGGGAGAAAATGTTGTTGTGAAGTAAATGTTTTCCTCCAATACTCCAAGGCCACAATTATTGGCACCCCTAGAATTTTTATTAGTAAAATATCTCTTAAGTATATTCCCATTCATATTCACAATTTTGAGCACTCCAGGGTGATTATGAACATGAAAATATCCAGCCCTGGCGTCCCGTTTCACAGAAATATGTATAGGTGGAAAACAAAGCCCAAAATCGCTTAATCATCAACACAATAAGTAAAAACCAAAGAATATATTTCTTATATGATGCAAAAGATAATTCAATTAGTGAAGTGGCTTTAAGAAAAGAGCTAGACAAGTAAAAATATCCATTTCCACAATCAGGGAAATAATTAAGAATTTCCAAACAACATACAATGTTAGGAAACTGCCTGGAAGAGGACGTGTGTCTCTATCATCCTAATACACGGAGAGGAGTAAAGTTTGAGTGGATAAAGATTCTTCAAGGACCACAGCTGGAGAATTGCAGAAAATAGTTGAGTCTCAGGGTCAGAAAACCTTTTAAAAAAAAGGCCAAACAGCCCCTACATCAGCACATGTTGTTCAGGAGGGTTTAAGAAAAATTATCCTCGCTCATCTAAAAACAATCTTCAGCTTGTTCCGTTGTCAGACAGGACTGGAACTACAAATGGGACTGGCTTCTATGATCAGATGAAAGTAAAAAATGTTTTTTTTTAGCAGCAAATTCTCAAGATATGTTTAGTGAACACAGGGATAAAAAGAACCCCATGTGTACAATGAAGTATGCTGCTGTGTTTTTGATGTTGTGGGTCTATATTTCAGCTGGAGGTCCTGGACATCTTGTTTAGACATATGACATCATGGATTCTATCAAATACCAACAAGACAAAAATCATTAATTCACTGACCCTGTTAGAAATCTTATAATGGGCCATGGTTGGGTCTTCCACTGGGACAATAATCCAAAACAAACATCAAAATAAGCACAAGAATTAGTCACTGAGCACAAAATGAAGCTTTTGCCATGGCTGTCCCAGTCCTCTGACCCGAACCTGACTGAGGTGAACTAAAGAGGAGAACCAACATGGAGCTGGTAATCTAAAGGTTCTGGAGTGATTCTGGATGAAGGAAAGGTCTCTTTTCTCTTATCAGGTGTTCTCCAAACTCTTCAGGCATTACAGGAGAGAACTCAGAGCTGTTATCTTAGGAAATGGACATAGCAATAACTGGGTGTCAATAATTGTGGCCAACATGTATTGGAGAAAAACATTTATTTCATCATGAGTTTTTCTCTCCATTTTCAATTGTTTTACTTCAATGGTAGGTTAGAATTTTTTAAACGAAAATCAAAATGATAAACAATGCAGATTTATTTTCACAGCCAGCTTTGCTCAGATTTACCAAGTATTAGTGGAGGGCACCGTATATGGTCACTGAGGTCATTCTGGACTCTGTTTAGAGTGCTCCAGCACTTCTGTTTTCCTTTGCAGCTGCTTTTACAATTTTAAAATTTTTAAATTCCTGGTTTATGTAAAGATACGGTGTGTTTTATCCTTCCCTCTGGTGTGTGATGACCCAAAGGGGTAAGCGAGAAGACAGGGCACCACCTTCACACATTACTTCCATTAACTACACTATACTTTTTATATCTCTCCATATAACACACTCTGTTCCAGTGAAATCACAAAACCAACATTACTGAGCTACTGACAAACAGGTGCAATATTAAATTGATTTTGATTATTATTGGCAGTCGAACAAGATTTAATCTTGTTAAAACAACAAATAATCCTCTCAGCCACATTTTCAGATAAGGAGCTGGGCTAAAAGCTAATAGGCTGAATAAATTAACTCTTTGACTATGCACTCAGTTTTTGTTTTTGCTAAATTTGATCTGGTTAATGTTTTTAGTTAGCTTTTTTCAGAATGCTTACTATATATAGTATATCAAGATTTTACATTTACATTTGAGTGGTACTACTCATGAAAACTAATTTAAATAAGCAACAAAGGACTTGATGCAGCTTTAAAATTCATTACCAGGGAGATTAATTTCCAGATCGTGTCCAAATAGTCCAATATAAAGCCAAATTCTACACTAACACTTCTTAGAATGTCACTTGAAACTGCAATTCAATGTGTCCTCATTTAGCGTAGAAATGTAGCACTGACCTATACTGATTAAGAGAGCCTAAAGTGTTTGGACAACTTCTAAATGAGGCTAACTGTGTAGAAGGCACTGTCTTTGTCCTATACTGTTAAGACTGGGCAGTGAGTGACAGAGAGAATGAATAAAGTCACAACCCACTCTGCCCACTTAAACACAGTCCTGCCAACCCCTCTCTGCTAAGCTCCATCAGCCCACCCCCTTTCCCAGTTTTCAGCATCAGACTCTAGCCGAAGACTCTACGGCTTTAAACGAGTTACCACACTTACTGGAAAGAAAGTGCTGTGATCCAGGGCCAAAATCTCTGTGGGCATCCTGCAACTGTTTCAAACGCTCTTCAATAGACCCCTTGAAGAAAAGAGAAACAGTCAGACTCAAGAATTGATTACTTTACACACTAAATCAAAGTTCTCTGCTGGTGTAATGAAGTTGTTCACCCACAAAACTGAAAGTCATATGGGTTTGTAACACCATGTCGTTGTTTACAGTAAGTGACTATTTTCATTTTTGGGTTCCTTTAGGTTTTTTACAAATGGACCAGTGTAGCAGTCTGCTGTCCCCATTCAGTTTTTGAAGAATACACATGAGAATACAGAGTGATGAGATAAATGCTTAGAAAAGTCTGTATGTGGTAATGAGGAAGGAGGTGAGAGTGTTGCACTAGAAGTTTGCTAAGAGTAATCCACATTCGTCTTTGTCGCCAACAGCCAGCCATCTCTAGGGATAGTGGACTACCTAATACTGAGTTATTTCCAATGTAAATCATTCAGAAGATGTCAAAACACTGACATATACAAAGGCCAACAAAACCACGCAAGCATAAAGCATTTTCTTCCCTTTACATTCTCCTCTCTATATTCTTTCTCTGAGGCTTTTTAAGGATAACCAACACTTGTGGCAAAACAGAAATATAATACTGCCCTGTGTATAAGCAGGCATCTCTGTTAATCACTGTCGCTACTGATCCACTAATTGTCTCAGATGTGTCAATTTAACATATTCATTTAGCACAATCAGCTATTAAAAAACTATACAGTTCAAATGTCCAGGACCACAAAACTAGTCACAAGGTCAGTTTATTTTAATTGATTCATGATTTATACATAAATACTGAACAAATAAGACTTTTATTTTCATTTGGTTTCTTAGGATAGGACAATATTTGGTTGAGATATAACTATTTGAAAATCTAGAATCTGAGGGTGCCAAAAATGTACCTTTCAAGCTGTCCAAATTAAGTTCTAAGTGAATCAAACACGTTTTGATATAATTACAAAAAAATATCTTCAGGGATTATGATCTTTACTTAATATCTTAATGATTTTTGGCATAAAGGAAAAATCAATAATTTGACACATAAAATGTACTGTTGGCTATTGCTAGAAATATACCCATGTGACTTTTTTTTTTCAAGAATACACTACATCTCAACTAAATTTTTCAGATAGAAGCAAAGAAGAAAAATTAAATCCTTAAATGTTTTTATCTAAGGTCTTATTTCAGCAAATATACAGTTATCTGCATTTCATTAATTAATAAAGATATCATATTATTGATTAAATATAATATTTAATAAAATATACATTAATTTTAAATTTGTGATTCCACTGAAAACCCTAACAAACATATATAATAGTTTGTGTGTGAAAACCCAAGGATTTATCAACAGAGCATTTCTCATGACATTCATTCTACAAAAACAAAGAGGCATTATCACGCACACTTGTGCTGTTTGTCTTCTGCCACATTAGGTCACACAAACTACTGCAGATATGCATTTTATTTTTCGATAACTGGATTTATACACTCCCCCATACTAAAGAGTACCTCTCATTCTTCTTGCATTTCTTTCTGGTTCTCTTAACCTCATCTCACTCATAAAACAACCAGATGCAATCGAAACACTCAATTTCATTTTACATCTTCTCTTTTTTCACTTCAGAAAGGCCTTTGTTTTCCCATGAGCATGTAGACAAAAGGCACTCTCCGTGACCGATGATAATGGAGCCATCACTGCTCTCAGCCAGGCAGGACCGGCGTATTATATTCCATCTCCTAAGCTCCATTTCTCATAGTGTATATGCACTAACCTAGCTGGCTGGAGCTATTGTTGGCAATGGTGACCATAGCATTGTATGATCTCCATAGGGGTCCATTAGTGATGGTGGGCAGTTAAGGATGAGATAAGAATGGTGTGAATTCACTACCTGCAGAAGTTTCCATCTGTTGTTGAGGTGCTCCAGAGCCCTGGCGTTCTCCATGGACAAGTGCACATCAGATATGGCCAGCTGGTGGGCCAGGTCATTTATGTGTTTCATTCCTTCCTTCACCTGGCTCAGCTCTTCTTTAAACAGCTACGACAGATAGCAAAAAAAAATTAATAATCAACACCAGATAATTTTTTTTGCTTCATGCCATGCTTTACATACAGTGTAAGGGCTTTCCATTTGATTTCTGGGTGCACTGTGCATTATGTTATATTTATTGAGTGTTACAACATGGCTGATGAAAGCAATAAAAAAGTCCTGATATCGACAAGCTGCCCATAGGGTGGATATTTTAATCTTTAAAGAGATTTTTTTATCTATTCGCAGCCTACACTGCTCAATTTTCATTTCATCCACCACCGCTGTTCGTTCCTTACACACACTTACATTGAGGTGCCACACTGGGCTAAGTGCAAGAGAGAAACAATCTGTCAATGGCAGAGACTGTAAAAAGTGTGAAAAGACTCAATGTGTGTGACAGCAAACTGGTTGCAAGAGAATAAAAAAAAAATGTTGCAAGTAAAAGGTTGAGCTAAAGTTTCATCAAAAAAACTGTAAAATACTAATACTGGGAAAATTTGCAATTTCAAATTTCTATTTTAATATACTTTAAAATATAATTTATTACTGTAATGGCAAATCGGATTTTTTAACAGTTATTACTCCGGTCTACAGTCACATGATCCTATAGAAATCATTCTTTTTCCCAGTATAAAAAAAACTAAGTCTTTACTGTCATTTTTTAACAATTTAATATATCCTTGCTGTATCTATTTCTTAAAAAAAAATAATAATAATAAATAATAATGTATGTATATATATATATATATATATATATATATAATTTTAAGGATTAGTTCACCCCAGAATGAAAATTCTGTCATTATTTACTCACCTTGATGTCATTCCAAATCCATAACACCTTAGTTCATCTTCCGAACACAAATTAAGATATTTTTGATTAAATCAGAGAGACATCTGACCCTCCATAGACAGCAATACAACTGAAATGATCCCAGGTCCAGAAACGAAACGTAGTAATATAAGCACGTGTATGCATTGAGATACAAAGGTCTTAGGGGTTTGAAATGACATGAAGGTGAGTAGTTGATGACAGAATTAAATTTTTTGGGTGAACTAACCATTTAAAATTTTGAAGGAATAAATAACCCCACTATATACGTAGGGTCCCAGTTAAAAGGTAACTGTAGGAAAGGAAACAGCAGGAGCCTTGATCTTATGGCCTGCTCATATACTTTACATGCAGCCACTAAAACGAATGAAAAACTGTAAGTCTGCAAGACCTGCCATGTGCTTGTTGGTTTTGACAGCAGGGGAAACATTGATAAATGCTCCACCTCCTGTCAGAGCGTAACGCGAACCTGTGAGTTCACAGAGTCCGGCTTCGGTCTGAATTAAAAACTCAACATATTGCATCACAGTACAGCTCTAGGCAGACAAACTTGTTAATTATTAAATTACACAGTTGCCCATGTACTGTACAGTGCAGTGCTAGTCACACAAAAAAGTACATTACATCACAAAACATGTTTATGTTAATAAAACAACAGAATTATCATTTCCACACATAAAGAAGCCTTTTGAGATCCAGACGACAGAAGAGAAAGTCTGACTCACTCACTGATGCACAAGGTATTACTGTAAATAGATACCTACACTGTTCCATATCTATAATAACTCTGCTTATCTCCACGGGAACAACCATGATCATATCGTCAATAAAAAAGACCTCATACTGCACAGCTGTAGGAGTCTGGTTCTTTACATCGTCACTGGTAGATTATGAGGGGAAACTTTAGGGAGATATGTTTTGGAATAGCATGGTAGATTACAGGATAACCTATTCAGATGGCAAATCTTTCAATACTTTTACTGTTGTGACACTAATCTCTCTGCTTGATCATAGTCAAATAGTGGAGTGCAGTATCTAAAGAGCCAAAGTAACAGCAGCATACAGCCGAGTTAGCTGTACTAACAGAAAAGCATAAAATACACAAACTGGAAAACGTACAAAGGAGATCCAGAAAGTAAATGGCAGTCAAGAAATAAAAATGCCACTGGACAGATTGTGGCCACCATTTGCCTTTTCCCTTTATACGGTATATGGTTAAAATGTAATGAACTGTTATAATGGCTTATAGCACAACTGGTATGCACCTCCCAGACTGAAGAAACGAGCAGGTAACATTATCACAGACCCTACGACAAACCCTGAATCTTCTGTTCTGCCCTCAGGCAGATGCTACAGATCACTGTGCACTAGAATATGCAGCCACAAGAACGGTTTTTCAAAGGCCATCTCCACCTTGCATAGCTAGCATACCCAATACTAGATTCTTGTTTTTGTATTTGAGTGTACTTATGGATTTTTACGCCATCTAAGCATTAGGCAATAGATGTTTACTAACTAGATATTGATATTTATACAGTTTCATATACTGTACATAAATATGTTGAGCTCTGAGAAACCATGAATTGCATTTGCAAGTTTTTATTTTATTTTATATAATAATATATAATAGAAAAATTAGGGCTGTCAAATGATTAAAATTTTTAATCAAATTAATCAGGATTCCTGATAAATATATTGCATTGTCACTTTAATTCAGCGTAAGCGGCGCAGCAAAAATAGACTTAGTGCCCGAAATTATCGTGCCTTGACCAAAGCATTCACAAAGCCGCTGTCAGCAAGACTCACTGTGACACTTCTCAGCATGTGAGCGACACTGTTCATATGTTTATAGCGTGTAAGACGAATTGCGGCAACCATGTTGGGTGCACTGTCAGTTCTAATGGTTGTTCGTTTTTCATTAGTTGTCAGTTATAATCATCAAAATTAAAAGAAGTAAAGACTTGAAATATATCAGTCTGAATATATTCACTTCTTGAATGGAATTAGTGAAATAAATCAACTTTGAAGATATTTTAATTATATGACCAGCACCTGTATGTGTGTGTGTGTGTGTGCGTGTAATAAAATTAAAAACTAACAAAATAATAAATAAAATAACAGAAACTCTTTACACTAAGAGTTTATTAGTTAACATTAAGTAAATTCATTAAGTAACATAAACTAAGAATGAACAGTACTGTACTTCCACACTATTTATTAATCTTATTTATCTCATTTTTTAAAGTTAATGTTATTTTCAGCATTTATTAAGGTATTGCATTAACTAACATATTGTTCATTGTGTGTTCATGTTAGTTAAAACAGTAATTAATAACTTAATGTTAAAAATATTTTATAATCAAATTAAAAATAAAATTAATAACTTAAAATTTGTAAAATATATTTGAAAATGTGACACAAAAAATAATAAAGCCTGAAAAAAAAAAATAAAATCTATTTCATTCAAACATATTCACATTAGGAGCAAATCACATCACACATTCACAGTACATTTAATTTAAAGTCTAAACAAATCACTTGCTTAAACCCTACAGCGAAATAAAGCGAGAGAAAAAGTAAAAGACCTTCTATGCCATTACAGAACAATGCCCTGTGGAGAGTCTCATTACAATCTGTCTGAAAATCTAAGAACCAGTAACTGAGCAAGCTGTGTGAGGTCCACTAACAAATGAAAATCTGAAGTCCATCAAAATACCTCACATAGTACATCAACATCTGGACATAAAAATAAAATTATAAAAATATAAATGCATCCTGAACCTCTTTATCTATCTAAGCAGCACATCTAGAAGTAAATTGGGAACATACAATAGATAACGTCTCTGCAGCTGGCCATACAAAATTCTAAATTAAGTGACCTTTTCACTTCTTAAACATGGCTACCAATAATAGATTTCTAAAAAGAATAGATTTCAAAATAGATCTAATTCAGTATATTAGAGCAACAATACTGTTGCAGTGATATCTGTTTGTAACTATAGTGATTTAATATCACATAAAGTTGTGAAAACCCTTATCCACACTGATCCATCCAAGACACATCTAGATGTTCCACCTACTCGCATCAGTCAATCATAGCGACTATATTAACTTTGATTGCTCCGTGCAGCTTTTAAAAATAAATACATAAATAAAATAATTGGTACACATAAACTCAAGTGACTTTACTGAACCTCCTGTCATGCAGTGACACAGATCACATAAATCACAGCAAGCATGACTAAAATAACCCTGACAGTTCTACTCAAAATGTCACATATGCAGAAAGACTGACTTGCTCTCTTATGCTTTGTGCAAGCAGTAACACCCCGAAGTAGTAACTGATGTATGTAGTTACCAAATCAGACACCGTTCCCTTTAAAATCCAATCACAAAAGTGTAAACAGCGATTTGTCTGTATGAATCACTTGTGATCAAGTCACCGAAGACGTATTACCTTGGTAGCGTCTATATGGTCCTGCAGTGAATCAATAAACAGGTCTCCCACAGGCTCCCAGGCGTCCCTCACTCCCTCCGCCTGCTCCAGAGCCACAGCCAGCTCCTCCATGGCTGCTTGGATCTGCAGCAGCCTCTCTAGGGTTCGCTCCATGTGCCGGTGTCGGTCCACGCAGCGCGCCGTCAACTTCTCCCACAGGTCACTGGCCACGTTGGCCTGCTTCCACACAGAGCGACTTACATTCAGCATTCGCCGGCGAGGAGAGACTTCTGTGATGGAGAGGAGGGGAAGAATAGGGAGGCTATGAGCTGAGAGTGAAAACAATAGCCATGATCTCTCCATTATTAATTGCTCCATATGACACAGACACACTCATGATGACATGTGGATGCAGAATTGGGTTGATAGCCTCATGTGAGGAGGCAAATTCTCATCAGGCACAGGCATTTCTATGCACCTGTCCTGGGTTAATGTGGGTTATAATAAAGACTTAATAGAGCTGCCTGTCAATAGATGGGTATCTGTCCACATGTTTGTGGGGATATTGCATTAAACAAATAAATGGAAACACCTACTGTAGATGCAAATAAACTGTCCAAAATGTGAATTTCAATTTTGGGCTCTAGAGTGCAACCTAATTTCTCAATGGTGCGACAAAAAAAAATCAAAAGTTGCACCGGTGCGACCAGCCGTTAGAGGAAAAAAAAAAAAAAACTCTGTGACTCTTAAAAGTTGTATTAGCAATTTCAAGCCTGAAGCATAAAGTGTCAGATCCGCTCGCTGCCTGCCCCATAAATCGGCTGTGAAAAAAACGTGTCTCTATGGTCAGCCTAGGGTCCGAGATATGCCACAAAAAACAATCGGTGCAACCAACCTTTCCACAGAAAACAAACAGTGTTCAACCAGTCACCATAAGAGGGTTGGTGCTGTGGACTTGTTTTGTTTTTATGTGGAAAAGTTGGTAGCACCGATTGTTTTTTTGGCATAAACCCGACGTACAGCAATGATGTCCCGTGTGCCCAATTTATAGGAGTAATTTCAGATACATTATAAAAAAACGACATCTGTGCAAATTGCGAACAGTGCGTACATGGCTTTCCTGATCGACAGAGACACAGATATCGCCATAAAGGAATGCTTCATTGTGTACGGTCGTATCTTGCGTAGAGGAAGACCGGTGAATATACTTATTGGATACATTGAGGTCGAGCATGCTCATACCCAAGGTAAGCCATATCATGTCATGGAGCCTATGTCAATAATATGCCTACCGTCTCGTTACTGCATTAACATAATATTCTTATACTTAAAAATGAAAAAATTCAAATAAATAAATAGACTGCATTATAAACTCGTGATCTGGGGGGCATTTCCCAAAGGCATAGTTTGTCTACTATGGTCGCAAGTTCCGTCGTTACCAGCATAGTTCAACGATTCGGTGTTTCCCGAAAGCATAGTTCAAACGAA
>JAUCNO010000207.1:24764-35752 GCA_032353835.1 Enteromius viviparus
ATATATATATATGCATATAAGGTAAGGTTTATTTATTTTTTTTTTTATATTTATTTATCAAAAATTACTTTGGCAATAACACTTCATGTTACCATTACTTTCAAATGTTGAGGATGAGGACTCTTGTTGCATTAATCAACATAAATTAAGCTAGGAGCAAATTACGCATCAAATTTTTGCAACTAAATTTAAATTTAAAATATATTAAAAAAATAAATAAAAAATTCTAGTAACCCTTTCAATTTTAGTTCTGCTTAATATAATAAGTTGGGTTAAACACGTTCTACTAACTTTAATGAACTTTCATTAATATTTTAGTAATTTAATCATTATTTTAATCATTTATATTTATACTGCAGAGAAAATGCAATAACTGTACCTCAATAAAAGTATTGTTCCATAAGCGTGCATGAACAACAACGGCTGTAGTGCTGTCCACTTCCTCAAGAGGGCACTTTATCTCCACACATCTTAAATCATCAGCACATGTCTGAAAGACATCAAAACGTTGCATGAATGACAAACTTCAAATCTTTGATACACATTTTAAATACACCTACTGATAGTAGCGAAGAGAAAAAGTACTGATCATTGAAACTGTATAAAATCCAGTGTACTGTGGAATTACCAGGGTTTTATACTTTCTTTTGTTGCCCAAAAAGGGAAAAAAATCAATAGAGGCAAGACCCTTCAGGCTTGGTTCATGCTCCACTTCACGCCGTCCTCTGGATGATGCCTAAAGCGTGAGCATTGAAAACATTAGGGACTTCTACAATGCCAGAAGGAATTTATCATATCAAATACAGAGAGTTGCAAAGTAGAACCATGTGACAGCTGAAGTTAATAAATGATCATTATTTAACTTCATATCACATGAAGCCACTACCTTGATAAATCGAAGTGGGTTGATTGCCTCCGCTGGCGTGCACTGAATAATATTTTTTCGATGATCCTTGATTTGCACAATGTACAGGAGCCGTTTTCCCTCCTTGGTTGCATTTGGCCACTGAATGTTCAGCACAACAGAACCAAAGGACTTCAGAGGACGACCAACATTTATGATCTGACACAGAAGAACATTCACAAATTCAACAGGCTTTCAACCGTACTTGTTATGTAAATAAAATATACTGCCAAATATGGTACATTCACAGACAAGATGCTAATTGATTTTGAACTTAGGTAAAAATATGCTAATACAGGCTTCTCTGCAAAATATTATTATAATTATTATAATTTAGAAATTGAAAGAGCTTAAACCAGACTGAATTAAGGTTAACCAATAATAATAATTCATTTTTCTTGCTTTAAGGAGACTGAAACACCGACCCTGAACTCATATTGGACCAAAGAGCCGATATCATCTTCTGATTTCATTGCTTTCAGATCTTTTACTTCTCCTCCAAAGGATAATTGGGAAGGTTTAGCAAGACTACAAAACAAATTTCATCAGAAAAAACAAGCATTGTGTGAAAATGGCAGGATTTAAATATTTAAATCACAACAACTTTCAAGCTTAGATGAATCCACATTATTGATTTTACACTACCGTTCAGTAAGATCTCTTTTGCTGCCTAAGCTACATTAATTTAACAAATAAATAAAAAATAAACACACACATATATATATATATATATATATACTGTGTATACAGTACTGTGTCACTAGTATTTTCAGCAACGAAAAAAGTCGGTTATTTATATCTTTTCTATATTTTGCGGTAGCGTGTTAGTTGGAAATATCAGTTTACATCTTGTAATTGTAATAATGCAGTGAGATTATTATTGTCTGACAACAGCCAGTGCTCCACAGAGATCTGATCTGATCATCATCCAGTCTGTCTGGAGTCACGTGAAGTAACAGAACAAACTGAGACAGACTCAATCCAGAAGAACTGTGCCAAGGTTAAGATGAAGAAAAAAAAAACTGATGTAAACTGATATTTCCAACTGACACGCTACTGCAAAAGATAGAAATAACCGACATAAAACAAGTGGCCTAAGACTTTTGCACAGTACTGTGTATTTAAGATTTCTTATTATTATCAATATTTTTATTATTAGCATTAAAAAATAATAAAACATAATTTAATAAAACAAATTTAATTAAAAATTAAATATTCTTATTTTTATAAACACAATATACGGCTTTACATTTTGACAATTTAATGTCATTGGTAAATTCACAAGTTCCCACTTCCTCAGTAATAACCACAAATTGGTATGAATGGCGGACTGTCCGGGGAGCAGGCCTGGCGGGTAATGACCCCTGAGCGGCGAGAGCTGAGAAGAGCTCGGAGCCCGGCCTGGTCACGGCATGCCCCCCGGGAGGAAAGTGGAGCAGCCGGTTGCTTGGATGCGAAGCGGAAGACTAAGCAAGCTGAGTGTGAAGGGTGGCAAGGAACAAACACAGCTTGTGAGAAAACCTTGGGAGGAACCGTGCTTAGAGGGGGATAGTTCTGACCGTCACCCGAGGGATGCAAAAGGACAAGATACTGGGAATAGGAAGTTAGAGGTACATAAAGGGCTGGATAGGGTAATTAGGTAATAGGTAGATTGGCGGCAGCTGGTTATCATATTGTGCGAGCTTCTCCCGAAATTGGTTTGGTTAAAAGCTATTAATTTCAATCAAACTAATTGCTACATGCTGTACAATTTTGATTAGCAATTAACAAGACTTACCCAGCGACTTTCAGATACAGCTCAAAGATAATTTTTGCTTCTGCAACGACTACTGGAATATTCTGAATGCTGATCCTATTGCCAAAAAACAAATAGTAAAACGTAAACTTCCAAACCCATTGGCTTTTACAGTTCTTCATGCTATTAAACTTTATACTACTTTTATAAAGGTATCATGTTAATACATTTTTAAACTAGAGGTAAGGTATCTTCACTAGCTAGAGTCTTACGTTTTCAGCAACATAGTCACATTAGCGCTTGTTACTCTCAAGGAAAGCCTTTCCGTGTTAAGCAACAAGAAGAATGAAACCTGAAAGTGTTGAAAAGAAAAGAACATGACTTAAAAGGCTGACAGATTTGATTATAGACAGATTTATGGTCTGAGTGCAATTTTAATTACTCTTCATACCTCCGAGTCTCTTTTAAAAGGATTTCCAAGTTGGCAGTCAGCCTGTGTTTTATTTTCATTTGGGTTACATTGCACCCGAGTTTCCTGCACCATGATAAAAGACAAAAGGCATTTGAAAACAACACCTACTTATATGTTAAATCTGACAGAGCGTACACTAAAACACTTCATTTAAGAGTTCATGTTTTGTCAGCTTCATTTTGCTCAATCACTGTTTAGTGAGTAAAATGGATAAATACATTGTAAAAACGGTAATACTGCTTATTACAGTTGTGTGAGCAACATGTAAGAATCAAAACAGTTAATTAACTTTTACTTAGCAGGCTAACAGTTCATACAGTTCAATCAAGGACAGTAGGGAATACTTTACACAATTGTTTGGAATAACTTTCGACATTCTGTTTTAGTGATGAGAGTGTACAAGTCTAGGCCTGAATATGATAGTCCTTCCAAACAGATGCAACAGAGGATTATACACATATGAGTGAATGATGGTAAAAAGACAAAACATAGTCAGGATTTTGTGTCAAGAATTACACAGAAATATATTTTCAGTAAAATGGGACACTCACACTACCCTTCTTCGGCTCGACAGATGATAGCTGCAGAAATTCTGGAAACGCCACAGAAAGTTGAGTATGGTGTGCATCATCTCCACCTATGTTGCTTACAGTGACCTCCAGGGCAACATTCTTATCGCCAGGAGAAATGACAGGAATATCATTTTCCCTTCAACACACAAGATACAGCCAAATTCAAGAATGCCAAGGACGCTTTTTTAAAAAAAAAGCCTATATTACAAAATCTACCAAATATGTAGCTAATATGCAAATTGCATTATATAATTCCCACATTTTTCCCACAATTTATTATTACTCCTGAGATACTAAAACTCAGAGGTCCAGGTTTGTCGGTACATGTTTTGCAATTACTGCAATAAGAATTAGTTTTATACAAACTTCATGCCAGATATCAATTATGTACAATTTTTGATTTGTAGAAAAAACATCAGTCCTAAATCATGCATGCACAAGCCACGTGAAAAAGCATTTACATGGCTAAAGGGTCACATTTGTCTTGTTGTTGGTCTTTGGTGCAGAATCTATACTGAAGCTGCAGGTTACTCTGACAGATGTTGTCACTTCCACAGCCGGCATTTTTAAAGGTGACCTGGGAGACAAAATATTATGTGACAAGGAAATCTCATTTTAATCTGTAAATATTAAAACAATACAACAAGTGTTATGGTGTAGGCCCTATTTTGGTATATTTACCTCTTCTTTGGTTGCATTTTCTTGCAGAGTGTTCAGAACTGGCTCTAAGCCAGGGAGGTTTCTGACTGTCTGTTTTGGATTGTTAGATGGCAAAGAAACAGACAGGCTGATGAAAATGCTGGTCAGCTTATCCTGGATATCTCCCTAAGACACAATCAAATGGTTTTCGTTATGAATTGTCACTTGCAACTCTTAAAACCAGCAAATCAGTCTGTGTTGATAGTACCAAAAGCCTGAGCTTGGTCTGGATACACTCTTGTTTGCCCTGAACAGACAGCTCCTGGTAACCCTGTGCAGAGTCAGAATTCACAAAGACCACGCGTGAACGAAGACCCCTCTCTAACCTCAATGTATCAGTCTTTAGTGTGTACTTGATCCCTGAAAAAAGGAGAATATCAGATGCAGATCTAATGCCACAAAAAGTTCAAAGAAATTGCTCTGGCAAGTTATTTTATAACTAATCAAACACACCCTTTTGGGATGACTCATAAAGATTGCTCTGGGACATTCATTTTTGTTTTGATATTTAAGCATGTGGGTTAGTTAGAGAACAGGGAATGGACTCACTCAGTTTGTGATTGTATGTAGGTTTATGGGCAGTGTAAGTGAAGCAGGACTGAGCTGTAATGTCACTAAAATGCATAAAAATAGAAGAATACAATTAAAAACAAAATAATTTTGATAGATGGGTGGATAGACAAATAGATATAGCTCACCATGAATATCTCTTGCAGTCCTGAGCCTTGAAATCAACAGTGTTTGGTGTTAATGTTAAGGTCTTTTCTATGTTTACCACTGGTTTACTCCTTAAAAAAGAAATGGAAAAATATTAAAATAAGTGCTGTCAAATGATAAATCATTATTAATCTCATTAAAAAAAGGTTTTTGCTTACATAATATATGTGTGTGTGCTGTGCATATTGAATTACTTCACACGAATTATATGAATGCAAAACATCTAATCAACCTTAAATCTATGATTTTATGAATGTAGGAAACATCTAACCTGTAAACTTGCACACTATCTGAAAGTGAACCAACAGCAAGGTCTGGATAGCCATTATCATCTAAATCCATGTTTCCAGCCAAAGAATAACCAAACGATTTGATACTAGGGTCTCCAGCATCTAAAACCTATAAACAGATGCAAAAGGGAACAGAAGTTCTCCACAAGAAGTCAAGCTGGGAGTAATAATAAAATAAAATAGAATAGAAAAGAATAGATATTGACATTTTTTGTCATTAAGTATATTAGTTACAAAAAATTATTAATACAATCTCAATATGACCTCAAACTCCAATACATATAATGAATAAAAAAGATACCTCTGGTTTTGGGGGAAAGTCTGCAGCTGACCCATGATATATGTACACTCGACCTCTCCCTGTATCCTCATTAGGAGCACCCACTGCAAAATCTGTTCATCAGAAAAGATTGTCTTTCAGATGCAAGGTAAAGCTGAGGCCCAAGACAGAAGTAAAAATAACCTTTCATTCAACCTTGGTATCCATCTTGATTGATATCCCCAATATGTGCCACTGCTAATCCAAACATGGAGTCCTTTTTCCCATATAGACACACTGGGTTGATTTGGTTCCAGCGCTGTCCTTTGGCTTGGTTGATGTAAACATATGCAGCTCCTCCTACATCTTCATCCACGCTTATATAGGAGAACTCGGGTGCACCCACAACAAGATCGTCCCACCTGAGGCATGGCAGACATGAACTCTCTAATCAGCTGTGTTGTAAAAGTGTAATGCCCTTATTACTTGTAGTAAAATTTTATGATCACATCCTGTTTGGTCATTTTTGTACTTTAAAGACTCACCCATCTCCATTTAAGTCAAGAACAGCGAGGTCATAGCCAAAGGAGGAGGCCAAACCTGGGCCTTGAAGGATGTACTCTGCTTTCAGGTTCCTTGATTCTGTCTTTTCTTCTGGTCTGAGCAGCAAAACTTCCCCGCTGTGGTTTGATCGCGGCGCACCAGCCACAACACTCAGCTCTCCTTTTTTCATGAGGTTCATCCCAGTATCGACAGAAAAGCCTGTCAGAAAAAAAAAGAAATTTTTTGATAAATAGATTATATAAGATTTAAAAGTGTCATACATACACTGCCTTTCAAAGGTTTGGGATAAGTAACATTTGCAATTTTTTATAACGTTTATGTTCATAAAAATTGTGAAATATTATTGCTATTTAAATTAAAAGTTTTATATTTTAATTTATTCCTGGGAGACAAAGCTGAATTTTCAGCATCGTCACTCATGATCCTCATAAATCATTCTAGCATGCCGATTTATAATAAATGTTAGAAACAGTTGTGCTGCTTAATATTTTTTGGGACTTGTGCTACTTTTTTTTTTCAGGACTCTTTGCTTAATAAAGTGTTAGTATTAGAATGTTCAGAATGAGCAGTTTTTTGTAACATCTGAAACTTACAGTGTGTTTCCGTGCTTCATCAAGTTGTTTTCCTCATTATTTAATATATGCTGAAGCCTTCTAATGCATTTCTAACTACTGGATCACACAAGATGAAGCATCTATATTTACAGTTACATGTTATTTTCAATAGATCTGCATTCAAAACATCTGTTCTGTAAGTTGGCCTCGGATACACAGCAGTCCAAGAGTTATAATCACCTAATAGGCTGCTGATGTCCACAGGAATAAGTTTGTGTTGACGCTGATTATGATCTCCTGTTTCATAGGTCTCTAAAGCGAAGTCATTAACAGGCTGCATGTGCACAATCCCTTAAGTGTGAAAAAGAGATTATAAATGACAGATTACAAATTAATGTTTAATATTACAGTTAAAATGAGTAAAAAAATAAGACTACAAATTTAATAATTTTACATTATCACTGAAATACCACCTGCCTATAAAGTTTTGAAGTACCTTTCCATTCATATGCTCCTGGAGCTCCATAAACAAGATATTTGTTGTCTTTGGAAAATGCTACAGAGACCCCTTGTTGACAGTAGCCAAACTTGTGCTTATCTGTTTCCCGATTCTTACAAATTGCTCTTGTGGACTCTCCATCTGTCACCAAGTTAAGATCCTGTTCCAGGAGAAAACATCTGCCTAATAACCTCTGGTTGTCATAGCTCCAATCCTGGTACCTATGGGCACAAGTCTAGAAAAAACAGAACATTTTACACACAGCAGCAATAAAACATTCATCCATTATATGTGCAAAAATATAGAGTTTGACAGGTTAACTTTAAAGTATTTTCACAATAAATGAGAACCAGTTGAACAGCACAAGATGCTTCTTTACCACTACTTTGCCTCCTTTTCCCTGACTTCGGACACGAACACCCAGCCATTGATTTTCTCTATAATCTTGTCCAGGACTGCCTGAGGGACGTTCTTTAAGATTAGAATAAGCTCTTTAGGATACTTAAACTGATTGCATTATTAACAAAATAAACATGGTATTTTCTCATTACCATATTCAGCGATGCAACTGTATAATAAAATATTAGAAATACGTAAGGCACAACCAACCTTTTGTATCTACAGAAATGCGTTCACAATGATCAGAGGCTGTTGTGAATTTACATCTGTACAGCCCTCCAGATATATTGGCATTTTGACTGGGCAATGCTTTAGCATGAGGGGCTCCAATCAGCAATCTGAAGATGAAGTGTTATCAATAGATAGATATAGATAGATAGATGCATAGATAGGTAGATAATTATTATTTAATATTTCAGTAATATTAATGAGCATGCAGGTAATTATTAAAGTGTTAAGTTTGATAATTCTTAAAAACAATATAAAAAAGTAACACTTTTTTCGATAGCCCACTTTAGATATTCTACTAACAGTAAATCATTTTATAACTACATGTCAACTAGCTGTCACTAGCATATTAAAGTGGACTGTCTAACTTCTAACTCTTTATTTTAAAGCGTCCACGTCATACAACATACTGACAATGAGAAACTTTTTAAGTATATGTCAACTTATTCCTCTAACCCTAAACCTACCCTAACAGTCTACTCTGAGAGTTAGTAGACAAGTAGTTGCAAATGAATGAGAATTAGTTAACATGTAGTTACTTATAATTAGTACAACGTCTAAAGTGGACAATGTCAAAATAAAGTGTAACCAATAATAGTAATAAAAAATATATAATAAGAATAAGTTTCTCACACTCGCTCCTCTGAAGGTTTGAGCTGATGGTGCATGGTCATAGAAAACCCAAACAAAGTGCCAGCTTCTCCACGCCTGTTTATCACGTTCTGCGTGTCCAGGTTAAAAGATGAAACCTCCACATGAAGCATCCACACGGTCAAGATGAGAGCCCACTGACTGAACAACATGATGATGGACCTCTCTGAAGCTGGACATGGACTGAGAGATTGTAATATCATCCAGAAGAAAAACCTCCAGCTACAGGGGGGCGAGGCGATATGACACATTATATAAGACTTGGCTGATTTACCACCTCAGGGTGGGGATAAGGCCAACCGTACAGTGAAAAGAGTTAATGTTTACCTGCAAAGGAAACCTGAATACATGCCCTTTCATCCTCAGACATTACCTGGCAGGCATAGTCAAGTTCTAGATAAGAATCAGCATGTTACAACACGGCAATATCAAATGAGAAAGATCAACACGTGCAGTTGGGATAGATAAACTGAACTTCTGTAGACGGCAAGGAAGCCGAATAACAATGACAATAATAATATTCATATATAAACATAACTTTGTAAAACTTATATATCTATCTCAACGCCACATTAAACTGTGCTATTTATCTAAATCTAAATAATCAAAAACGGCTTTGTCGACTACAATTTATATTGAACCAATAGATGGCGCTAGAGATTAACGGTGTTTTAAAGAATAAAGAATAAAAGAGATGAATGCTTCTCATTGTATTGTTCTGATATGGCATAATAAAAGACTACACGTGTTATACTTTTTTTTAAATACAACATACAATTAAATAACTATAAAATATACAATTGACCTTTGTGACAACATGCCTTAGTAGTTGGATGTACTATGTCACACTATGGGATATTTTGTCACAATGGAAACTGTAATTAAACAGCCTGTTATAGGCTTTTAAGGTAAAATGAAACGATGCAATCAAGTTGTGTAAATTACATTTATAATAATAATAATAATAATAATACAATTAATGTGACAACTTGCCCCAACTCGATATTAATGAAAAAAGTTCATTTTATTTTATCAAAAAAATATAAATTATAATTGTTGAATTGGTCTGAACCGAAGATAATATGGTTGTATTTTGTTTATATGTTCACCCAACAGCTGTACCAAAACTTTGATGTTTATGTTTTTTGATTGGACAAATTCACAAAAGAAATTTTACTTTTAGTGCATTTTGAAATCAACATACAATATCACTATTTTGTGTGATAACTAGTTCTGGTCTGAAAATAACAGCAGTTGGTCATTGTTTTGAATCACACTACTGAGTAGCTTTTTTTTTTGTCTCTGAACGTAGTGGCACAGTTTTGGAAACTTATTGTGCATCATTGTGGTTTTTGCACAGAGAGCTATCAACAACGTATAGCCTATTTAAAAAAAAAACCTTAAGCTTGACTGTTTCTTTTGCACAGCTTTTTAGATTTTAGGATATTACACATTTCCACACACAAACCAACGCAGAACAGGTTTTCCATTAAAAAAATAATACAAGTATTTTAAAATGCAATATAAATGTAGTTGCAACCGCAATGCTGCTATATAAGCATAACAATATTCTGATTAAGTGCTTTCTAGATGACCTTACTGAGTACTCCCTTAAATAACAACATGCATTTGAACACTAACTTTAACAGTGGCAAAAATAACTTTACATCCTGTGGAAATTTTAAGCGCTGTTGCGGCAAGTGACTTGTTTACTGAGAAACCCACTGAGGATGGAGCACGTCGGTAGATATGAGTGGCCAAGGGTAACTTAAACGATGGTGGTGGGTGATAGGAGGACAAGAACGTTTCAGAGAAACCACGTAAAATAACAGGTCTCACAGTATACACAATACCCCACACATATTCAAGCACAGATGCACTCCTGCACCCTGAGATGCACATAAAAACTCACACATGCACTCACACATGCCTGTGCATTTAAGCTCTGCACACTGAACACAAACACAGGTTGATGCATCTTTATCTTTGACACAATACATGATGATGTTAACATTTTTTTTTTTTTTTTTTAAATCTTATTGTTTTTGAGCCAGGAGCAATTATACCCACATGGAAAGAATCTATATGAGGATATATGCGCATATATGAAACCTATATGCAGTATGTGCACATATATGATAATATATATGCACATATATGAAACCTATATGCAGTATATATAAACATATATGATAATATATAAGCACATATATGAAACCTATATGCAGTATATAAGCGCATATATGAAACCTATATGCAGTATATATGCACATATATTATAATATAAAAGAGCATATATGAAACCTATATGCAGTATGTGCACATATATGATAATATATATGCGCGTATATGAAACCTATATGCAGTATATGTGCACATATATGATAATATATATGCGCGTATATGAAACCTATATGCAGTATATGTGCACATATATGATAATAT
>JAUCNO010000207.1:35852-50656 GCA_032353835.1 Enteromius viviparus
TGGGATGGCACTTCAGTTCATAGAATGAGTAAAGGCAGGTGAGCGAATACTTTTGGTAATATAGTGTATATATATACGTATATAATTGTTTGCAAATCACTTTTTGTTTTCGTATGATTGTAAACCATCTAAATTATTGAAAAGGAGTACCTTTTTGAAGCTATATATTACTTAAGGACAAGACATATATGCATACATTTTACAGCTGAGGCAAAAAATTTACATTACTCTTTTAGATATGCAAAATGTTAATTATTTTACCAAAATAAAATGGATCAAACAAAATGCATGGCATTGTTTATTTAGTATTGACCTGAATGAGATATTATACATAAAATATGTTTAAATATAGGCCTAGTCCACAAGACAAAATAATAGTTGAATTTTGAAAAATTACCCTGTTCAAAAGTTTACATCCCCTTGATTCTTAATTCTGTGCTGTTATCTGAATGATCCACAGCTCTGTTTTTCTGTGATAGTTTTTCATAAGTCTCTTGTTAGTCCTGAACATTGCCAACTGTTTTTTTCAAAAAAACTTCCTTCAGGTTCCACTAATTATTTGTTTTTTCAACATTTTTGTGTATTTCAACCCTTTTCAACAATGACTGTATGGTTTTGAGATTCATCTTTTCACATCAAGGACAACTAAGGGACTCATATACAGCTATAACAGAAGGTTCAAATGCTCACTGATGCTCCAGAAGGGAAAATGACCCATTAAGATCTGGGGGGTAAAAACTTTTGAACAGAATGGAGATGTGTACATTTTGCTAATTTTGCCTAAATGTCTTTTTTTTTCATTCAGTACTGCCCTTCAGTGGCTACAGAAGGTAGTTATCTTTCCCAAAAGTCATGTTACAAGGATCCTGATCTACTAATTTTCACTTTTGATTTACTACTAACCAAAGTTTTATTAACTATATTAATGGATAATTTAATTATTTGTATATAATTAATTCATCATTCAAAATAATGTAAGCAAATTATCAACTGCAATCCAGTGCCTATTTTATAAAATGACCCAGTTTGTGTTTCTTCCCCCTTGGACTGTTTAAATACGAGTGAAGCATTTCCCAAAAGAGGAGCTGTCATGGAAAATAGACGTAAATCAGACTAAACATAAATACTGCAGCAGTGAGGCTACAGTCAGACCAGCCATGGCAAATAAGTAAACTCACATCTATTGGAATGGAAAAGACCTAGTGTAAGAGTTCAACAGCGGGAAACCTTATAAGCAAATCGAATGAATGAACGTCAGTGCTGTGATTCCCACTCAAACCAATCCTGGCCAAGGTGGCACAACCCAAAGACTGGTAGGCATATACACGCTGTCCCAATCGGGCCGCCTCTCCCTTATCCCACCTACCGCATCTCTCCGCAGTCTTGGGTTGGCTTATGAGTGTAATTTTGATACAATTATCCATTTAGGTGAGGAGGACGCTGGCTAAACTGCAACACATGTAACCCGTGCCCTGCAAACAAAGAACAAAAGGCCACTGCTGGAAGCTCTCCATCAGTCCCCTCATAAAACAGGCAGCCCAAACCACCGTCTGAGTAGAAGCCACAGTCTCCCTCCGCTGCGTCCGTCCACAGTACGGCTTCCTATACGATAGGTGAGAAACGCAGACGAGGGAGCCAATGCCCGGGAACCAAGACTCTACAACAGTACAATTATGAGCAAACTCTGTTACTTTTGGAGATAAACTCGAGATCTTACACCCCACTCGCAGATTTATATATTCAACATAAATTTAAACAATATAGACAATTATGTTGCAGAGAAAGGGTAAGATCCCTCGTCCTGGACTCCTGCAAAGCAGAGCTGTGAGAAAACAATGCTGGCAGTGTGTGGAGCTCTTTAAAAACAGCAGGGGTGCAGGGTCTGGGACCACCGCGGGGGAAAGAGGGAGAGGTCCAGGTGCTGTGGGACATTTTAAAGTACAGCGGTTTATGACACAGAGAATGATTTGACTCTGTAAGACATTAGTAAATGTGGGAATGGTCAGCTTGAGATGGTGGTGAAACATTTCTTCTAACACCTTTTTAGTAAACAACAACTTCACTGTGACCTTTAAAGCCCAATATGCCATACTTACAAACCCAAATTCCCAGAGATCCTGGTGCCAGATTGAAAAAAGCACTGAATATGTGAGCAACATTGGAGAGCAAGTTAACAATCCTATTAAAATGCCTTAAAGCTGTAACGCTGCGCTAATCTCGGTCTATATTTATAACTCAAGTTGTTGTTTTCATGTACAACTGCAGACATCGTGAAAAAAAAAAGTGTTTCTATTTAAGCATGTGAAAAGCACAAAGACTTTTGGGTGACTGCGGTCAGGAAAAACTGAAGGCTTAAATTATAGCTGTTACCTCAGCTTAGTTTTATTGCCAACTGATTACACCAAGCCATCAGCTGCCTGGTTTGATAGGGGCAGAATATCATCTAAAAGCTAAAATTACACTTTCATGAGGAAATAAGTGGGATATAGATTGCACGCACATTAGGATATGAGGGCATGGTCCTGCCTGAGCTTGCTGTGAGTGCAAAACCTGCTGCAGATTAGACCTGCACTGATGACAACAGGTGCTATTGAATGTCACCAAATTCTCTTGTGATTCAGTCCTGGCTGGAGTTTCCCTGTTGTGCTTTTGGTGTACATTAATTTACATTAAGTAGCTGCTTAAAAGGAGAATATCTAGAAAACAACTGTTAGGTCATGTTAGAATTGTGCTTTTGCTGTAAAGCTGCCAAAACCCAAAAAAAGTTACTTTTACTCATCAGAGTTTCATTCACATTGACATTTAAATGCTTTAATATTCTTCAGATTTTCACATTTTTAATTCATGTAATTGAAAACAATAGCCGAATAAATAGCAATAAATAAATAAAGCTAAATAAATTTTAAAAAATTCACGATTAATCTTAAAATTATTAAAAATTCTAAGACAGAAATAAATCCCTGGTAATGATAAAATATGAAAAAAACTTGTAAGATGTTCTACTTAAATGCTTCACTATTTAAAGATGACAATGAAATAATTTTTAATTTAATAAAAAAAAAAAAAAAGTATTTTAACACTAACTTTAAGACTTTCGTTCTGCTGTGGAATGTAAAAAATAACTCTTTAACACAAGTCAGTTAATGACTTCAGTAAACTCTGCAACTATATTCCAAAGGGAGTGAACCAGTCCAATGCACCATAACTCTGAGCTCCACAGATCTCTCAGGGACGAAACAGGAAAACAGCAGGCCGCCATCACTCCCCATACAGGAGGCCCAGAGCAAAGACATCAAGGGGAGGGAGCCCCGAAAACACTGGCTCGGCCAATTAGGCAGCTGCCTCGCTCAGCAAAATAATCATAATTTGCATCCACATACTAGTTGCCTCGACTGCCTCCCCAAATGTGGCAAGCTAAACAGGAAGAGCCAAGGGCTTCTGGGTCCTCAAGGACTCTCAACTTCACTGAACCAGTTCAGATTTATGACAGAGAAGGCGGCAGGTCGTCTCTGTCTCCTCTCCCTGTACAGGAGGTTTTGGCCGCTCCACAGTCCCTCAGCAGTCATCAGGAGAACCACACGCTCCAACACAAACCCCCCATTGCCTCACAATACTGTAGCTACGTGCCTCTACACTTCTTCCATCCATCCAGATAGGTGTGTATTAATTTCCTTGCCTGTCAAGATCTAATGGGAAAAAAAGTCTCCACTAGCTGGGTAAAAGTACGAAGTTGGTATTAAATTACGGCCTACAAAAACAACTGCAGGTATTGTGTGACGGACAACATGAAGCCATTCTTTGTTCTCTAGATTTGATAATGCAAGACGGCATCAGTGCCATATGCTCCAACAAATGCTAACAAGTCATAAATTTCCATCAGCACAATGCTCTCTTGTGCTTTATGTTACGTGCATGAAACCATGCTTGCTTTAAAGTACTTTGCCAGTCATGTCAGTTTTGTCAAATATGATTTGGGAGCAGCTTTACATAAACCCAACTGCTTTCCTGTGCCACAATTAGGCTTTTGAGAGGGCATCTGAAAGTTGCCCTGCTCTTTTCGGATTGTAGTTGAAAGCTCTGCTGTTTTGAGATGCCAAATGTCTAGCTGGGTCACAAACCCCCTAAAACACTACCTCACTACTGTTGTGCGTGTGCAACGGTGCAGGTTTTGATTAAGCCTGGATGACTGATGTGGCCTACGAATGCTTTGGGTGAGCAAAAGTATAAAGAACTGAGATATAAAGGGTTGTGGTGTATGGTGTGGGAGGCAGTCTTTACCAATTACAATGAGTGTGAAGTTGAGGGCGAGGCTGCCAAATCCATTGGTGACGCGGCAGATGTACACGCCGGCATCCTCCAGCTCCACTTCTTTGATCTTCAGACTCTGCTTCAGAACCTTGTAGCGGCTCCAGCCTGGATTCACGTTCCGCCCATCCTTCACCCACAGGACCAGCGGAGGGGGGTCACCCTCCACTGGGCATGGAAGTCGAACTGTGCGGCCCAGTTTTGCAGTCTGTCTGTCCTCTACTTGACGACTCACCCATGGAGGACCTGGAGAACAAAAAAAAAAAAATCTTGAGTAAAAGTAATGCATGTGTAGTAACATAACAAATAGTAACCACCTATGCAAAAGTGCACTGAGATGAGATAAAATTCCCTAAGTGGTCATTTTAAATTTGTATAAAAATATCCTGTAAGTTTTAGAATTTTAATTTAACAGAATTTAAACACACACACATTTATGTACATATAAAATTAAATAACATATTTCTATTTAGTTAAAAATTATATAACATAATTTTCTAAAATTATTATATAAAATTAAATAAAATGTTAAACTTATATAAATATTAACCCTAATTCTACTATTAATAACAATCATTTGAAATATTTTTCTTAATAAAATATTAGTATTTCTTTGGTGCAATTTGCTTTAATGCAATACTACTACTAATAATAATTTTAATAATTTAACAAAATAGTAATAATAAAAATAATTATCATTATTTTTGTGAACTGTTTGCTTTTGTATAAAGCATGTATTTTTCTAGTACCAGCAGTAAAGTTTACCTCTATTCATGCTATGGGAAAGGTACAGTATGAGGATTCATGCGCTCTAGTCTGGAATGTTTCTTTGCCAGCGTTATGGGACAATAAGCATAAAGACAACCCTGCCAAAAATGTCATGGGCACAACATTTCTGACATTTTTTTTCTCCAGCTTCTAATACATCTAGTCCCACAAAGAAATATTATGAGGAAAGCCAAGCACAAGAATTTTATAGGGAATTTCTGTCCATGCACAAGGTCCTTTTCATCCCCTCCTTGCAGCTTGCGAAGACTCCCATGAGCACTTGCTTTCCATTTCCTTTGCACTGGTGTGTGTACATTGGAAGGCACCTCTCATTCATGCCTGGTACTGTCACATCCTGTTGCTGCTCTAGCAGCTGCTGTGAGAACCACCAAGATTATAAATTGAAAAATGACACTGACCCTAAATGTACTTTTTCGTAATTTTTTTCCTACTTCCCTTCAAGTCTCTCTGCTGGAGTGAAGTGTTTTCACCTGAAGCTGCTGGTTGCCATCCAGGAAAGTGCCACGAGAACACGCAGGAGGGAAAAGAAAAGGTTGTTTTGGTGCTGGAATTAAATTACAGTAAATTCCAGAATGTTAGACTGAGAAGGGCCGAGAATGGCAGAAAAAATCTCTTTGGAAATAGAGCAGAAAAAAGGTGGAAATGAACATCACAGCTGGAGAGAAGTCTATTTTAGATGAATCATGCACTTAATTTACAAATGCAAGCATAGAAAGCTATTGGTGGCTTAATAAACATTTGAGAGGCTTTGAAAAGGAAAACAGCTGTGTGTTTATAATGAAGATGTAATGTAATCTGTGGACTCCTTGAACAAACAATGGATCTTTTCACTAGTGGAGAGGAGATGGATTGCATGGACCATGTGAGATAGATCTGATGAACCTGGTGGCTGAATGAATAGAAAAGAAGAGGGTAACTCTTAAATGTTTGCTTAAGGATATTAAAACAACCTGGAGGATACCATTAAGCACAAGCTGAAATAGTTCAATCCCTTTTCCATCCAAGGGCCACACCTCACACATAGCATACATCACGCACATGATGAAGAATGCATTAGAAGAACGACGTGACACAGAAAAGGCCTGGGACTGTCATTTAAAATTGCTTCCTTCCATCATGCACGCTAACTATTTGCCACAGTGCTGTGTCTAAGCTGTCCGGAAAGCTTTGATGTGAGGTGGAGCGAGGCGTCATATGTGCTGACAGATAAATATTGCCCATAACACTGGAAAAGACAAAAGATGACTGAGGCCACACACACACACACCCCATACAGCAAAAACATGTCTGGCTCAAGCTGATGGCAAAAGGAATCTCCTACATGAGGTGAAAATAACCACACTGTGTGCTCAGAGATTATTTGTCTTAAGAATATTACGTATTTGAGGTTAAAGTTAGGGTTGGGTGTTTTGCATGCAGACAGTACTGTACTAAACAGAGAAGCTGCATCTCTTAGTGTATGCCTTTTGTAGAACCACAGTTAAAAATAATATTGCAGCTAACATTTTTCATATCAACTAGATAAACTGATGTCAGTTATTGATTTTGTTGGATTAACTAGTCAACCATTTTGGCCACCCATACCTACCGTCATACTGCCTTCCAGATAAACTACCATTCAAATGTTTGGAGGGGCAGTAAGATTTATATAAATATATGTATACTGTATGAGCGGGCAAACGATTTAATTGTGATTAATCACATCCAAAATAAAAGCTTTTATTTATTTAATGTATCAGTGTGCACTGTGTAAATTTATTATGTATACACAAATACAAACACAAATATTCACGTGCATTTTAGGAAAAATATGTTATCTTTGCATATTAAATATATTTAGATATAATATAAAATATAATAATATTAAAATATTAATATATAAATGTATATACATGTTAATATTTTCAATCTATACTGAATGTGGGTATTTATGTATACATAATTAACAGTACACATGCATATGTTATGTTAACAAAAGCTTTTTGGCAGCATTAATATATATTAAATACATAAATACGTTTAGCAGCAAAGATGAAAATAAGTTTTATTTTATAATGTTATAAGACATTTATAATGTTCCAAAATAATTATTCCAAAAAGCAACAAAACTGTTTTCAACATTGATAATAGTAAAGTAAAAAGTAGCAAATCTCAAGCATATTAAGGATTCAATGATTTCTGAATGAGAATGTGAATGATCTGAAGACTGAATTAATTGCTGCAGAAAATTCAGCTTTAAAGTAGATTTTAAAATACATTATATAAGAAAACAGCTAATGTACTTCTGAAATATATTTTAGAGTTTTACTATATTTACTGCATTTGAATAAAATACAGATTTGGTAAAATAAGAGACTTTCAAAAACATTGAGAAAAAAAAAAACCTCTCAGAACTCTTAAACAGTAGCGTACTTTGCTTTGGCATCAGTTCAAAATCCATACATTTAAACATTAATCTAAGATTTTGAGTATGTCAATGTAAAAATACAGTAAAAAAAGAGTTGAGCGCTATTAATAATTATACTTCATGAACCTGTTTTAGCTATATTTTGTCTCTAATTAATTCTAATTAAAACTAACCTCTTTCACCTAATATCTGGAAATAATTTTCATCAGAACAGATTTAGCTTAACAACACTATTGATAACAATTATGAATTTTATACCTCTAGACAAAAGAAAACAAGAGCAAGAAAGAGAGAGCAACAAAGAGAAAGACATCATCTTGCATCCACGTGCAGGCGTCGGATCATGAAATGCATTTTTAACAGACCTCCCAGAAAACACCCTCACCACATTCAAGACAACACTGAAGACAAGATCATGTACTGCCACCCTGACTCTACAATAAATGACTACTTTGATATTAAGCACCGATTTCTGTCCAGATCTATAGACTGGACTAGACACATGACCAGTTAAATAGAAGTCCAAACTATATGGATTACTAGCTACCAAGCATGCACTCCTTCACTGGCCTGTTTTGTCTCAGACATCTTGATATGGTTTTTTGATTTCTCAAAGGATTTATGAACAGGCCTTACAAACCGCAGTGGAAGTACTTTGAAGCCTGGGCAGCCTCCACAGCTTAAGATGAACATCACTGGTGTCACAGGGAAAGCTTCAAACAGAGTTTAACAGCATGCTGCATGGATAAATGATTAGAATGGAGGAAGTGACATGACCATCAAAGGCCGAAAGAGAGAAAAAGACGGAAAGTGAAAGGCAGGGTGTAAGAGAAGAAGGTGCAGGAGTAACACTGAAGACTTGGATGAGCAGAGCGGACATGGCAGCCAGTTCACTAACTGCTGCTGTCAAAGGACACATGTACACAACCTCTAAACAGTCCAGCCCATTATGAGAGCAAGAGACCACGCAGCACATTTCTGTCAGCGGTCCCGAGGATTATTTCAGCTGTAAATCACCCGCTGCTTTTACAAATCTGCTCAACATAGCCTATGACCACATATTAAAAATGTTCAGCAGGAACCAAATAAAACATGTGATAGCATTTTAGTTCTTGTTGCTTAATTTGGTGCTTATTAACATTAAGGTCACGGGGTTGGTTCCTAGTGGATACATATTCTGATAGACTACTACAAATTTATTCCTGTGATGATAAAGCTGAATTTCTTGCATGAATTTCTAATGACATTTTGAACCTTACTGTAAAGTGTTAGCAAATAATCTAAAAAGAAACAACCAGTTATTTAATGTGCATCATTAAAAAAATGCATGCACAACGCTCCTTTCAAATTGCAAAAGAGCACTGCCAGGTCATCTAGAGTTTGATCTACCACTATCATGTGATCTACACAGCAGCTTTATCTTCTCTTATAGTGAATCTCCTGCAAAAGGGGAGGAGAGCTGCTATAGGACTCAGCATGTGATCGGTGATAGAGACAGATAGACCAAACACTGCAGAACTGGTCTTGGCAATGGAATGTGACTCTTTTATCAGCAAGAGAGATAATGGGCAGAGATTAAGGCCTGATGCTGTTTGCACAGAGCCTTCTACGCTGACACAAACACAGGATTGCTAGGTAAACAGGTTCACTTACACCTCTCCCTTTTAGTTCTGGTAATGTGAACACAGAGCTGTGGCTCTGTCATCGCCACTGCTCACAGCTGTCTCTCCGCTGAGTGTAATCAGATCTTAAGCCAGACTTTGTACCTCGACCAACTGCTGCCTCTGGAGCCAAGCTAACTCAATAAGGCACTGCAGAAGTCTGACATCATGTGTGCGATTCAACACAGACTTCCTTGTGGGTTATGGGCTGCTCTTTGTGCCCTGAAGAGGACACAGAGCAGCTGCCCGTCATCCACTGCTCCATTAATTAAATTAAACGCAGGCCGCCTGGTCTCACTTTGTCTTAATTCTGATGACCTCCTGTACATTTTACAAAATTAAGCACCAAGAGGTTGTTAGTTATGCATTCGCAAATTCGGTTCTTATTTTATTGTTACTGTGCCAGACCGTTCAAGAAATTGAGGTTAAAACCAGTTGTGCTGCTTAATATTTTATGTAGTTAGTTAATTAATTTTACTGTGCATTTTATTGTTTTTATAACATAATGTAATAATAGGACGGGTTTAGTTTAGTTAACTTTGCGATAGCTTTACTTGAGCTTACGATAATATCCCTGGTAAGCCCTTTTGCTAGAAAAGGGCTGATGCCAAGGATCTCAGATGAACCCCTGACATTTAAATGGCCAGCTGGGGAATCTGGTTTAAGACTGTCCAACCTCATCAAACTCGCCAAACCCTCACCCTGACAGATATATTTTGAGAGCTGGAGATGAGATACAAGCAGCATCCACGCACCTAAAGTGTCCCTGTCTGTCATCAAGCCGTCACGCTCCTGCAGTCTGCAGTCCAACCAAACAAGCAGGATACAGGCATGTTAGATTATTGCCAATGGTTTCCACCATAGATTGCTACCATATATACAGTCGAAAAGGCCTTACCCGAGCATGACTGGCGTTTCACTGTGGGATGTAATTATACAGTATGGATACAAAGCTGATCTGAGATTTATCTTGCTCATGAAATTATGATGGTTATATGCTTTATGATTCAGTAATTCAGACCCCCCTCCAAGGTGAGATTGCGATCCAACAACCTCAGAAACCCAGTGCAAGACAGCATCTCCAATTTCTTCGGTGTAGGACAGCATTCCCTATTTGTTTCCTCCTCATATGGACCACCAGCAATTTGGACCACAGGGAAGGGCACTGCAACGCGCCAAACCCGCCCTCGTAAATAGACCCGCAGCTCTGCAGGGTTTCGGGGGTAATGTTGAGTAACTTGGTCTCCAGCACCGTAATGAGCACCTGCTTATTAAGCACGGCCTTTGTGTCAAAAATCCCGGCCGACAGCCATCACACGCAAGGCCTCTAATCCTGACTTGGCTCTCTTTTTGCTGCTTCTTTTTTTTCTCTATTCCTTTCTTTCTTTCTCATGAGTGTTTACATATTAAGTTATGCCTTGCAGCGTGAGCTACTGCTTTTGCAATGACACCGATGGAATCGCGTGCCAGAGCAGACACAGCTGTTCGCGTAAAGACAAGACTGCACACAACGCATTTGCCTAGCTCACATTATTAATCAAATCTGACCCTACATTACACTAAGAACACAAAAAGTTTACCCATTTTTTTTATCTTCCCTTTCCCAGATGCTGAAACAAACTGGATCTTTGTTTATACTCCTACTCTCTGTGCTTTTCCCATCCTCGACCTTTGACCTATTGCAATGACCCTAGGAAAAGTGCACCCGAGTTAGCAATAAGTGTGAGAGAACATTAAAAACAGCTATAGGAAAAGAGGCCCTTCCGTTCAGTTTTAGATTCCTGGAATGCTAGATCTTGGATTCGCTTTGCGACAGTGAAGTGCATCAGAAGTTGATCCTTGTTGTGTTGAACACCTGTAATCCTGTAAAACACAAGCTAATCCTTCTTTTAAAAAGGGGATAAAGAAATTCCCAAGGAGCCTCCTGTATCGAAACAGTGAACCGCCCCATACACAGCAAATTGCACATGACGAACGCATTGGCCTGGTCTTGCACGAGGACACTGCTCCGACAAGCTCAGTCCACGGGAATGGGGAGAACAAAGGTGGGATGGCAGCTCTCAATCTCTCATTCAAAACGAATTGCCCTCTCCCACCTGTGCAAACACTCCAGCTCGGTATCTCACAGGTACATAGACAAGAAGGGGATGAAACACAGCTGAACTCCCAGAACTATTCAAGCACTGAAACTTTTTAACTAAGCTCAGATTATAAAAAAAAAACACGTTCAAAGGCTTGGCGTGCTTCCTTTGTGTTTTAATACCTCCTCCATAAATACCGACACTCAAAGAGCCGCTTCGACGCAATACAGCAACGACAAATGCAGCTCATTAGCCGCTTTGTTTACGTAAACTGACTTTTCACCCACAAAACGGACGGCTTTTGTGATGTGAGTGCACGTTTAACATAGATCACAAACTACAAAGAAAAGCCTTCAGACTTCAGAGGAGAATAATGGGCTAATGGTTCTGGTTTTCATCTGAGATTAAAAAATATGGGGTAAAATACAGCATCATTTTTTGCCAGACTGGGTTCATGCTGTCCTGACATTAATGTTTTAGTGTGTGTGTGTGTGTGTGTGTTTGGACTCACTGCAGGTCCTGATGTTATGAACATCATGTTCAAATTTAACAACTGCACTATTTCCCGATTGAAATGTGCTGGTTAACTTGCTCAGCATTTACAATGCCAAGGAACACACGCACATGTGCATGTGTGCGCACGTACACACACGCAGACAGAGGCATTTGCCAAATAATCTTTTTTCGAAATCGCAATAACCACATAGGTACACTAAACAATCCTCACTTCCTGCTGCAAGACAAACTTCAGCAGAAAAATGTGTTAATAGTGAAATCGCCTCAATCAACATCAAACTGGAAACACATGTACACATGCATGCAAACACACATGTAGCATAATGCTCTTCTCAAAAGAACGAAATACTGACATTTACAGATATATACGTTTTTTTATTTTTATTTTTTTACAGTTTTCTTCACAAGCGTGCCGCATTTAACTGATACAGTTCGCAGCTCTTTCAAACAGACAGACATGCAGACAATAACTCTGTCTCCAGCGCACACAGACAGACAGGCAGATAAGAGCAGCTCTGGTTACAGCTGTTTGTATCCTCAGGCATTTTTCATCTCTGTGCCAAGTACATCATTTCTTGAACACAGGAACATGTACAACTCAATCCTAAGTGTAGCTCTTTGAAACTGCAGAAATGTGCTTATAGTAATATGCAAGTAAAGTTATGTAAATAGAGAATCTATCTAGATGTGGCACTTTACATGTATAAGATGTTAGCTATTAAAATTTTACTGTAATAACCACAAATGTCAGGGCAAGTCAAAACATCTCCGGGGTTTAAAAAAGGCCCTTGATGGTTAAATCAAACACAATAAGTAATAAATTATTGCAAACAATATAGCTTACTATTTTTACCACTGAATAACTAATACCCACAGAATTTGAATAAAACGCAAGAGAAATTCTGCCAAATAAAAAAAGGTTCAGGTAAAAAAACACTGTTCTTTTTAACACAGTCAAAGTTTAAATATAAAAAAGGGTTTCTTTTGATTCAAATTTACAAATATCTTATGGATTTAGAAGACTTACATAGCACTGGGTAGTTTTATGGTGCGTGTTGTCAAATCATTAGAGCTTATCACTCATATTTTATTTTATTCTCACAGAATTAAAATTATTTTTATAACTTTATCACTATATTTAGTCCTTGGTGTGAAAGGGCTTTGTTTATAGCTTATAGTAAATTGACCAAATATTTAATAAACAAACACATTAAGCGCTACAGGATACAAATTGCAGCCATTAGTATTATGTATAAAACTAAAAGCACAGGCTGACTAATCATTTAAAGCACAGTATATGAAGAAGCCTATTGCATTTGGCTTCTCTGTAACTTGGCCAAAGCAGCCAGAGACTGACGCCTGCATTACTGTTGTCCTGCAGAGGCAGATCACAGACACAGCATGGCTCCAACAGAGCTGCTCCATTATCATTTGTTTGATAAGCAGGGCCCGCCTGCAGAGCTGCATTATCTGTCTAATAAACCCAGAGATCCTGACACCTGCTGAGAGACCAGCTGAAGGGAGAGCTGCATAACTGAAGCCTGTTTTCCCAGTTCTTATCAAAGCCATTTTTACTTTAAAAGGTAGATCATTGAGGTAAATGGGGCATGAGGGCCAACATCTCCTGCTTACAACCCCAGAGTCTGGAACTGATTTAAATATCTGAGAGAAGAGAAAAAGAAACCCTTTACCATATCTGACCTCTTTAAAAAACACAATCCAGGCCTTTGATACATGTGCCACTCTAAACAGCTGGTAACTGCCATGACTGTTGGATACACATTTCTGTCTTTCATCGAACTCTACGACCGGTAGAGTGCATAAATCAGAGCTATATTTATTAGCATGGATACGGTTTGCTACGCTCTGCAGCAGCAATCATCTGCCAGATCAGAACAAACGTCAAAAAAACAGACAAATGTCAAGCTGCGCTGCTTATAACAGCCAGGCGCCATGCCACAGGAACCTTTTCTTGGGAGAAAGCAGTCTTTCCACCAGCAGGAACATTAGTGAGAAACAGGAAATATCTGACCACACGAGAGAACAGGGATGCAAGAGCATTTCTCAAACCGCTGTGTTCACGCTTTGTCTGTGCTGACTGCTGTGTTTGTGTGTGTAAGGATTGCTGGAGGAGTGTCATGCCAGTCTGAGCTGTCCGTAGAAACCAATGAGGTATTGAGATTAAAGCAAGTAGCCTACACAATAGGGTACACTTACCTGTGATCAGATTCTTGAACTATTCTATAAGCAGTTTTTCCATTTCAGATGAATAACCACAGAAGAAAATCAGAGTAAGAGAGTTCAGGTCAAAGCTCTATGCTGTATATATTACACTGTATTAATCTATGAATTTTACAAATAATGATTCAATCAAACTGCTGTTCAACCGGCTTTTATAGGACAGCTCAACCAAGATGCAAGGAAGAGGAACAACTAAACAGCCTTCTAAAAAACACTCTTGTGTGCCTTACATTATTGATTCATGGTCTGCAGTTGCTACATCAAAATATGCTGACATTAACACCCGCTAAATGTGGGTGGATTTTAGCAGTGGCATGTAACACTGTCACTCCCAGTAGCCACTTTGGCAGGTTGACTGCAAATGTAAAATTTATTTTATTTGGGATATATAAAAGAGCAGTAAATATTAAGTGACTTACAGTATGTTGATCGTTTTTGCTTGATTGGGTTAAAAATAGTTTCAAATAAACATCATAGCAGAACAGTCATACTGTAGTAATGTGTTACTAAATGATTCAGCATTTTTGAATGAACTGCTTCAATGATTCGTATTTTATTTATAAAGACGGGAGCTGCATACAAAATAACTAACTCCCTATTAAACTATCCCCATGAGGCTACAGGAGAAGATTTATAAACTGGAACGATGTGACAACTGGCGGTGGTAGGTAATGTGACAATGACAACATGGTGAATGTAGTACGTCCAGATTACAATCATACTACACACTAGGGCTGTCCCCGAATAGTCGAAGATTCGATGCATCGATATGCCGAGCCTGATTCGACCACCGATCTCACAGTC
>JAUCNO010000207.1:50756-62299 GCA_032353835.1 Enteromius viviparus
CTGTCTGTTCTGCTCTGTGTGATAAATAAACAGCCTGCAAATGAACCCGCACGTCTCCTCGCCTTGCTCTCGTGACAGTATCTGCCTGCTATATCTTGTGATTTATTGATGGTAGGTTTAGGGGCAAGGGTTGGGTTATGTGCTCATAAATGTAAATAACATCATTTAAATAAAACTGTTTACATTGAAAAATAACACCCATACATGTATGCAATAATGCCAATGTCTTTACCCAATATATCTTTTAATTATGAAGATAAAATAAAAAAAAATTAATTAAAAAAATTGCACCGGCATATTGACACAAAGGGTTTCCTATTTAGAACAACGGAGGACCCCTCACGTAGAAATGTGACTGAAAAGGGGTACCTTGAGCATCGAAAAACGTCGCAAAACTGTTTTGATCAAGCGTCAAAATGTGACGAGTTGGAGTGAGACTGTGTTGCTGAACAAGCACCTAGACCTGGAGGGTGAGCCTGATTTCATTTCTGTTTACACGAAGTACAAGATGTTCCCGGATCAACATCCTTGTTGATCCTGTAACAACATTCTAATCAACCAATCAGAATTGAGGAATAACTTTTCTGGAAATATCTGTTTTAGGCTTCTAACCGTAGTTCAGTGCTTCTACACCCTTGTTAATCAGCTATCATTTCCCACTGATTTTAGGCATACATTTTGGGTAGGGGTAGGCTTAGGTTTAAGGGTAATGATTGGGATAAGTTTATATTTTTAAACATTAATATTGATCCAGGATCATGTCTTACTTGGCAAAATCACGGCGACAATCGATGGAACTACATTGTTCACTTGATTACCATATTTATATGCAAGGACACATTACAAAGTGATGAAGACAGCATTAAATAACATGTTAAAACTAAATAGGAAGCTTATTATTAATGTCTCAAGAAGCATATCATTAACAGTCTTTCTCTGGAGAATGCTGACCCAGGGTTGGGGAGGGGGAAGACTGTTGTCATGGTGCTGTGACCTTTGGAGCTTCTTTAGTGGATTTAGAGGCTGGTAATGGCTCAAAAGAAACAAACAAGAGAGTGTGCTGTGTCATTAAATACATTACACAGAAAAAACAGACATAATGTGATGCCTCCCAGGTTTAAAAATAACAGCGTAATAGAAGACAAAGCACAATCGACACACACAGACAAGCGTTCACACACACAATTTTCCGTGGTGCTGTCATGGTTTAGACAATGCCTATAGGCTACAGACTATAAATGTGGTTAGAAATACGGCCCCGTTTTAAAATGTTTGACTTTTTCTTTTCTATGAAACAACTTGAGATTTTCTTACAGGAATAGTTCACCCCAAAAACTAAAAAGTGTTACCGAAAAGAATGACCATTACAGATATTAATTTCTCGGTGAAAGAAAGTCACATTCATTTGGAATGAGGTTCAGTAGGTCTTTAATTTTTGACTGAATCCTATTAACCCAAATTAAATACAGTACTCACCTTCACCTGAGTAAATAAATAACGTTATACAAATCTCAAACGAAAAGGCAACATTTTAATAAAGCCCAATTAGCCATGAACATATTTCACTGAGTATGTACAGTTTACTAAAATGCAACTGAATTTATTCAAACCAATAGTAAAATTAAATCCACAACTTTAATTTTCATAATAAACTGGAACTAATAAATATTTGGAACCTTAGACCACATCTAAAGCTGTAATGTTGCATTTGATAAAACCGGACCAAGATGCCAGTCCATTATGCATAATAATGCTTCCTCCAGTGAAAAAGTCCACCTCCTGCTGTCATCTCACATTGAAAACCACAGACATATCTTTTTTTCCCACTTTTAAAATGTGCTTTTTTCTACTGCCGAAAAACGTGATGAATCCTATTCTTAAAAACCATGCCAATTTTTACCAAACAAGATGATATTTAATAACTTGGAGTCATGCGGATTGCTTGTTGACTATTGTAATGTTTTTATAAACGGTTTTGCACTATAAGCCACTATACATAATAGTGCTTCCTCCAGTGGAAAAGTCCACCTCTTGTTGTCATCTCTCACTGAAATCCACAGACATATCTGGTAAAAAGTGCTTTAAACATGTGAAGAATAATTTTCTTACATTTTTTTACTAAACAAGATATTTGGACTCTCATTCTGATCATGCACTCACTGCAAATGATCCATTGGTGATCAAGTGATGTGTTGCTAAAATTCTCCTAAAATCTGTAGAAAGACGCAACAAACTCATCTACAACCTGGATGGCCTGAAGATAAGTATCATTTTTTACTTAACACTTAACATTTTATTCTGTTAAGTGTCCAAACCTGTGAAGTCACTTTGTGAGCAGTACCACACAGCCATAGTATTTCTGTTATTAATGGCAACCAAAAGCCAAGCAAAAAGCAAGGAAACCTAATGCTAACATGCAGCAGATAAGAAATCAAACAATGCAAGCTGCTCATTAGCCTCAATTGAAAGACAAATAAATCCACCCAGACCTCGCAATGTTAAATTTGATTGTGTCACGTATGGTAATTTGACATTTTGGAGTGTCACACTGACAGAAGAAAATAAGGCAGTGATTGTGGTTCTTGTTAAAAGAATAATCAAGTTGACATATTCCTGCCCTATTTATGTGATTGACATGTGCCATTGTATTATGTTCCTTTACACTTGAGAGAAACAGAGCGCTGTGAGAAAAGCGTGTGTGCTTGCATGCATATGCGTGTGCCAAGAAAAAGCAGATATTATTTTGTTTTTCTTTTTTTTTCGACATATATTATTATCAACAGCAAGTGAAATATAACAAATGCGTGGGTGCGTTTTCATTTATTCAGACAAGGAAGAACTAGAGGCTTCCTGATAATGGCTGTGATTGCTGATCCTCTGTGCTCTCTGCCCTCTCCGTGTCAGCGACTGGGCGAATAAAACGTCTGTATGGATGAAGGAGAACGAAATCATTTTCTCTGCCTTGCATTTCTCTGTTTATTTTATTCTCTGTGCAGGAGCGTTTATGCAGCTGTATCCCATGTGAAACGGATGCTGAATATGAGCATCTCCATCAAAACACTACAGCACAGAACAGGCTGGACAAGTGATGAATTGTGTTTGCTATTCTGTGTGCTATGCTTCTTGAACTCTAGCTATCTAGATCACGGTAAGACTTTGATGCATTCGGATGTTGCTCTAAGCAAAATCCAAACTTCTGAGCTGTGGAACCCTGTGAATCCAAGGTGATCAATGACAATGAGAAATACCTGCTGTATTTTTATGTACAATAGTTGTCTACATGAACATCTGTTCTTTAGCCTAGAATGCATAAATGGAGGCAAATAGGAGTCAATTCCTGGATATGCCTGTTTTTCTCATAAATTTTGTATGTATGTGAGCTTCAATGGTAAGATTTTTAATGCTTTTGAAAACAAGGCAGTTATACTGTTATATTCAGTATAATTAAATACCTGTTTTTAAATTCTCTTTGGTTTATTCTAGGGGTTTCACATTTTGTACTACAAAAAAGTCTTAGTTTGAGTAAACATTCAGACGAATTCAGCTCTGAAATGTAAAACTAAAAGGTTCTAAAAGTGACAGTTTAATTTCCAAATACTGGTACCACCATTCACCATTACAGTTAAGTGCAAAGTCTGCAATCATCTGTCATCATTTACCCATCCTCAAGAACACGGAGCCTCACAGATATTCACTGTATGGAGAGAAAGAAAAAATAATCACTGAGACATTCTTTTAAATTAATTTTTTGTGTTCTACATATAAAAGAAGGTCGGGTTTGAAATGGCACGAGTAAATAATAGCGAGTTTTATTTTGGGTGAACAGTCCCTTTTAATATGAATGTTTTATCAAAAGGTAAGATTGTACACTAGTCTTTGTGATTTGAAGCTCAAATAGTTGAGCATACTTGAAGCAGCTGCAGTGACCTTTGATTTACACTATTTAGAGCCAGTTCTTTGACGACACGCACCAGCAGTTACAGTTCATCTCAAAAATGGCAGGAAATGGTTTATTTTTGACGTAATCTGTTCCTGCTGAATACCCTTCATCTCTCCGTGAGTGTGTTTGTGTGTCTGGTCAGGTTTAGCAGACACTATTTGGACCAAATTACTCAAAAGAGATCATCCACATGTCCAATATCTACTGTAACTGTCTTAATAAATATACTACATACCCTAAACTAATAATAAAACAGACCCTAAAATAATAGGGTCAAAATACTTTATGGAAGCCTGTTTCCACCCCACAAGAAAACAAAAATTAGATCACTTGTTATTAGACACTAAGTACTAATTATAAAATAAAAAGCCAAAATAATGAGATAATAAATTAAAATTATTTAATTTAAAAGTTTACATTAAAAGGAAAGTCAAGGGCAACTCATTGAAATTATGAGAAGATAATATAAGATAAAAAGTCATGTAGCTGAAGTAACTCAAGACATAATGTATGATATTAAAAGTTACAATTATGAGATAATAACTAGAAGATGACGTTTTGTTATAATGACTTATTATCTCGTTATTTTACCTTTTGACTAATAGTAAATCTGTTTTTTATAAGAATTTGGAGACACACACACACACGCACACACACACACACACACACTTGTTTCCTTCACATAAGAAAGCATATCATGCTTTGGTAATAATATAGATACTAAGCCTTATTTATGATTGTAAAAAAAATGCAAAAAGACAAGTTCTAGTTTTGACAAAATGCGATACTAAGTCATAATTATGACACAAAATGTCAAAATGTTGTCTTAATTCTGACTTTTTATCTTAAAGTTTTAACTATTTTCTGTCATAATTATGTCAAAATTTTGATTTACCAGAGCATGACTTATTTTTTTCCCAAATAATAAATCTCTCTCATGACTTCCCACCTAAACACTAATTCAACAATACTTGGCCTACAGGGGGCAATGTTGCTCTTCAACCGAGAGAACTGATGAATGGGTGAGCAAAAATAAGAGGGAAAGAAAAAGAGAGACTTCATATTGACTGTCTATTACAAATGACTGGAGAGGAAATGATATGCGTTTAGACCTCCCTGCAGTCTTCACTCAACACACACACACACACATCGTATACACAGCAAGAAGGCTCATGGCAATAGCTTTTATTATACACCAACTACCAAACTCACACACAGGGCACAGAATGATTACCTTTCACGACGAGAGAGAGAGAGATCATGAAGTGTGAGAAAAAACACAAAATGGGTCGGAAGCTACACACTTGTTAAATCAAGAGAAAAAGACAGTTTTGGGCTCTAAATGGTGGTCCTCATACTACAAGTAAGTTAAATCAAAAACAATGAGGAAAATGGGTTTAAAGTAGTGACCTGATAACAGTAGAAGTGACCTGTCGGTGCTCGAAAAAGGACTGAAAAGAGAGAGAGAAAGACGGGCCGAGATGCAAAGACCTAAAATTGTGAGGAGATGACACGGAACTGATGGTGTGGTAATAAAACTGTCAGTGCTGTCACACCTGTGCTCTGTAAGGCAGCTGGAGCACATTGGTGTTGCACAGAGAAAGAGCAGGAGACGGTGAGAGTGATTCTCCTGTCATTCTTTCTGCTCTCCCCTTGTCTGCTACCTCTTTGTGTGTCGGCACTAATGTGCTGCTTTTATAAGAGCTCTGAGCAGACAGCCCTGCTGTCTCACGGAGAACATCATGTTCACACGCTGCACACATTAGCCACTGCTTCTCACCCAGACACGTGATCATCCATAGAACCCCTTAAACTGGTAATTGTTTTTTTTTTTTGAGTTTCGACTTTAAGACCTGGTGAGTATGCTTTCTAGCCCAGCATGACTTGTGAAGCTACTGTCTTACTGTCCAAGCAGTTAATAAATAAATACTTGTATTTAGCAAGGATCACATGGATTCTACAAAGTTTTCCATTTAAAAAGTGCATCATAAATTTATCATGTATAAAACTAAACAATAAAGCATTCTTAGATGAATATTATTTGTCGTCCAATCAGAAAGCTAACCTGGCCTTTACTAATTATGGTTATTTTGTTCCAAGAGACTTTATCTGGCTGATCAGCGAAATACCAATTTCCTGAACATTGAACCATTCTTTTACCTCTCCTTTTGAGAAAAAATGCAGAACAAGAGGAATATGATACAACTCAAGATCAAAAGTCACCCTTAACAGAGACAAATGAGGTGGAAACCCCACGGATAATAATAAGAAGCATAGATAAATGATTGTAAATAACTTGGATTACGTGAGCTGCATGAGTACAACGAGGCACAAGTGGGACGAGCGTTACGTCTGATCGGCTGGACGACACAATTACAGACGGTTTACCTGCTAAGACGGGAGGCGTGCTTCTGGGTAATGACTTTCAGTGTGACTGACATCAGCGGCGACTTGAGATGACACAGGCTTTGCGTGCCGTCACTGGGGTAACCTTCACGCAGGTTCACAAGTTGCCATGAAGATGACAGTTCATTAACCCGTAAAACCTGAGGACATAACAAAGCAAACAGTGATCTGATAAATTGTGCTGGACAGGAAGGAACAGAGCAAAGACATCCTGGATGAGAGTGGATGTATTTACACACTGATCTGTTTGATATCTATGGACAGCCATCATAGCCAACATCGTTTTGTAGGTTTTTAGGTTAACGGGTGTTTTCAAACATTAAAGTTATGGACCCCTAAATGTGATAATCCAAAATTTCCTCAAATATTAAGGCAGCGGAATATTTTAATGTAAAAAACAAAACAAAACAAAAAACTTTAATATTGTAAAAAAATAACAATTAATAAAAAATATAATTTAGTGTAAAAATTAACTTAAATTTCTATTATATAATAAACTTATTGGAATTATCACTTATTAATGAAATAAAAAAGTATATGATGTGCATAAGTTTAACTTATCACATAATTACAATACATTATTATTCTACTTTATTTCTTTAGTAATGAGATTAAATAATAAGAAGAAGAAGAATAAGAATAATATGTGGTTTCTTCTCTTTATATTATATTTATATTATATTATATTATATCATTAAAATTTACAAAAAAAAAACTTCCTGATGAGATGCACGACACAGAAAAGAAAAAAGAAAAACACTTTTATTTTCAAGGTTATGATAAGAAATACATTTTTAATTTTTTTTTTTTTTTTATAAATCTTCCAATCTATATGTGCCCTTCTGATACACTTTTTCAGTCTTCCTTTTCATTTTTACCAATCCACAAATTGACAAATGGTGGTTTCAGATTCTTTATGAATGCTTATTGTAAAAAGCGCTCAATTTATAATAAAAATATGGAAGAGCCACAGACGTCTTCTTTTAACAAAGATGCTTTTCTATCTGGACAACCTTCATTCAACTCAACATGCTTGTGCTGCACACAGTTAGTGTGCTGTATGTTGCCTTTGAAAAGGAAAATGTCATAGTTTCCATATCACAAACTAATCACTGAAGACTGACATACACAACACACACAACAGCTCTGCACCCAGTCAGCTGAGACTGTGCTCTCATCGGTGCCTCTCTCTCTCTTTTCCTCCCTCATTCATGGTTAAATACAGTAGTGCATGCAGTGCCTCTCCTGTAGGATTTGACAGTGAAGATGACACTGTGCCTGTAGCTGTGCTTATGTTATTTTACCCCGAAAGGGCACATTAAAACGTGACACCCTCGACTGGCTGTGTGTTTGAAGTCTAAATGTGCACTGAACGCTGTCATGCATGAACCCCCGTGCAGAAGCTGTACGGTCCCAAATAAAGAGCATTCTTATTCGCTGGGAGACACCTTGAAAAAAATACCATGAATTATGGATCTAAAAAAATCCAAGTGAAAAGCGTGATGTTTATTCAAACTGAATGGTTTTCCCTCCCCAGTTCTCTCTCACACACACACACACACACACTACAGTCTCAGATCAGAGTTAGCCAGGAGAGTTGTCCCTCGGTCCCTCCCCTGTGTCTCTCAGAGAAAAAAATGAAAAGTGACTCTCTTCTCCGCACAAACACACACGCTTCAAAAGGCTTGCATGAAGAGCTGAGGTGAAAGACTTTGTAGTATAATTAAATGGGATGAAGATTTATTCAGCATTAGCTTGTGAAAGAAGCACGCAGTCGCATTCATATGTACCGCCTGTGCAAAGGATAAACAGTCCCGCTCTCCCTGACTCACTAATGCTGAGCAGAGGCGCTTTGATGTCCCTCCTAACAAATGAGAACTGTCTTCCCACAGGAGCCGCGTACCTGACACGGGAGACATCTTCAATAAACATGTTTTGAAAGAAGAGTAATGTGTTTTAAGACACATTATTGTTGCTAGTGTAGTTTGGACACATTGGAAAAAAACTGAAACTTTCTGCATTCCAATGATTTTTCTGTTTATTTATTATCTATTTTTATTTTGAAAATAATTGCATTCATTTTCAGGGTTCTGAAAATCTTACTTTATATTAACTAATAAAGTCAAAGTAAAACAAAAACTTTTCAGAAGTTACTATTGGGAATTTCTCCAAATTTGAGAGCTTTCATTTGGAGTCCTGAATATTAAATTATATTGCCGTATATTAAAAACGTACAACAACAGCAACAGCTACAATTCATTATAAATAAAAATGATTATTAATAATAATAAATTGATACATATTTTAAATAATGATGATGATAATAACAATAATAAGGGAACACATTAGTTAATGTATTAATTAACATGAACAATGAACACATCAAGTACTCTTATAAATTTGTATAAATACATTTGTTTATTGAGTGTTGATATTGGTTCATGGTGCATTAACATATGTTAACAAACAAAACTTGTGATTTTAATAATGCATTAGTAAATGATTAAATTAACATTAACTAAGATTAATAAATTCCATTGTTTTGTTTATTCTTAGTTCATGTCAACTAATGAACCTTATTGTAAAGTGTTCTCAATAATAATAATAATAATATATTTACTTGCATTGGTTGCATTTATTTATTCAAAATCTAATTTGTACACACACGCACACACACATATATTATTTATGCATATTTATGTGTGTACAGATAAAAAACAACCTGTATATTTTAATTTGTAAGAATATTTCACAAAATACCACATTTTAAATAAATAAATGCAGGAAAGCAATATTATATTCTTATAATAATAACAACAACAACAACAATAATAATAATAATAATGATATTTGGGGATGAAGAAACATTTCTTATTATTATCAATATAGAAAGTTGTGCTGCTTAGTATTTTATGGAAACCAAAATGCTCTCTTTTCTAATAATGATACATAGTTTTTATTTAATGCATTTTCTGCTTAATAAAAAACACAAAATCTAAAATCTAAAGGTAAAAGTTTAAAGTAAATATTCCTAAATCCTGAACTTTGGAAATAAAAAATATAAGCAAATAAGTTTATTGTTGACTACAGTATAACTACAGGACAATATAATGGGTCTTGCAAAGTGCCACTTTGGCACTGATAGTGTACAAGAACAGAATTGCACTTAACACTTTACAGGGATGTTTACAAGCAGACTTTACTTTCTTTTCTGTTCTCCTTTTTTCTATGTCCCTCTGCTCACCCGTTCCTCAATGTATCAGGTGTGTGTGTGTGACAGCTTACAGCTGTGTGTATGTGTGTGTGTGCGTGAGAGGTTTTAGAGGTGTGCCGTTTTCTTTGTGGCTCCAGTGACTCGTCTAAGCCGTAGCTTTATGATACGTCTGCCAGTGAGCAAAGCCATCACTCCCCTCTCTAATCCCACTGAAAAATTGGAAAAAATGGGAAGAAGCCTTACTGATAGAAAACAACATACTGTAAATGCACACACAAAAAATCTTTTCACGCATGCCGCTTTATTTGATCCCTCTAAGGCTCCGTCAAATGAAAAAACATGAACGCAAACAAAAAAGGCGGGAAGCGTTTGTGTGAGGAAGCTGATTGAAAAGCAAAGGCAGATGTCTTCATCCTCCTGCAGCTGGGCTTACAGTGCTGTCAGCTCTAAGACAGGGTGAAGATTACTGTCTCCTGGACAAAATACTGAAGGAAGGCAAGGGAGATGTCGATTCCGGTTCCAGAGATACAAACATGCACACCTGCTGTAACTAAAAAAACAACTTAGTCAGTTTTAGGCATTCAGACACTGAGAATATGCTCACCTGAGAATCGAGCGGAGGACTCAAAGTGCTAAACAGTTTAGTGTAGTGTAAACATTGGGGAAGCACCTACACAGGCACACACACAATCACCTTGTTCCCCTAGGCCCTGTTTTCGCTTGCGGGGTCTGCAGGTCTGAGAATGATAAACAGTTGTACACCTACCTCCGATCCAAACAGCACTTTTCCAGCAAATGGCAAATCTAATCTCTGTGGTCAATACTAGTGTAGTGATTGCACAGCAGATGGTCTTACACTAAATGCTGGGCTTTTACCCTTACTTAACTGGAGACATTGACCGAACGCGTTCCCCGTGTGCAGCCGCAACTATAAAAAGCTTCTACTTAAAGCTAAGCAGAGAATATCCATGTGTCGCTCTCAATACTCTGGCCTCTTGTTACCTCTTTTGCTACATAGTAAGCCATAAACCAAAGGCAGTGCATTACACTGATTTTTTTAATGGTTAAGGGATGTTGCTAGGCATGCTGTGAGGAGTAAGTCACTGTAATGCACTGCAATATCACTGCTCTGATGAAATGCCAGTGGAATTTAGTTAATTAACCAAAATTATCTATCTATCTACACACACACACACACACACACACACACACACACACACACAATTTTGGGTTCAGCAGATATTAAACTTATGGATTTAATACAGTGTAAAAATTGGTTTTCAAAGTTGTGATTAAACTATTGGATATTATTGGTTATCTTTTTTGTGGACAATTACAAGGACTTTTCATTCTAATGGCACTGATATTTTCATTGATGTAATATTAAATATTAAGAGAGGAGCTAAGGACTTTGAGTAAATTACAGGCATTTGCAGGCAATCTGTTGTATGGTGCTGTTTGTATGAATTGTTTTGAGAAATGCACATCTTTGCAAATATTACTCTAATGAAAAAAGTTTCTAATGAGGCTGTTTTGGGTCACCATTGACTTCCATAGTAGGAAAAAAATTCAATGTAAGTCAGTGGTGACGCAAAATAGCCTGATTACAAATTTTCATCAAAGTATCTTCCTTTGTGTTTTTATGCAGAAAGAAATTCATACAAATTTGGAACTACTTGAGGGTGAGTAAATGATGACAGAATTTTTGGGTCAACTATTCCTTTAAGGATGATTCGAGAAACACACCAAAGCTACTGACAAAAATTGTATGCATTTCAATGTATAGCCCAAAATATAAACTGTATGCAATGCCATGAATACCTATGATTCAAGATGAATTTCAAATATTTACATGACGTAGTTGTAGAGTTACCACACACACACACACACTGTGTGTCACACACACACACACACACACACATGTTGGTTTTTGTGATTTATGGGGACTCTCCATAGGCGTAATGGTTTTTATACAGGACAAAC
>JAUCNO010000211.1:30498-41027 GCA_032353835.1 Enteromius viviparus
TTTATGTACGCGCATTAACTCTGGGTAACCAGTAGGAGGTTGATTAAACTAACTCTTATCGGGTGTTTTGGAACCGAATTACTCACGGTATGCGGGTTCGGGGTCAATCAACCCAGAGGTTATGTTTTACCAAATGGAAAGTTAACCAAGCTTTCTGGAATACACCCCAGGCTTCATCAAATCTTGCTCTACAACATGCTCTGTCATACATCCAACACTGCACATCTTAGATGTTTTGTGAAACTATATGTTTTCTTCACATGATTTGCTTTTATTCTATATTCTCTGTCCATTCTCCTATGCAGGCTCTGATGGTTTCAATGTTTAATAAAGCCCCTGCATCTGAAATGTGCAATGGGTTAGCTTTAATTGTGATTGGCTAAACCACCTAGAGCACATCCATCCAGACATTTACTCATTCCAGCAGCTTTCAAGTTTATTATGAGGGAAATTTATGCATGCATTTCTTCAGTATTCAGGCTAAAAGAGTGAAAAATTCCTTACAAATTATTAGATTAAATCATTCATTTTAAAAATCTCATTATGAGTGAGTAAGCTGTACCACGTCTTATCTGTTTCACTCTCTCATTGTCGCATCTAGTTTGAATAAAAATATGCTTCACACTGATCCAAAAGTTTGGCTCACATTTTGGGACAGTTGACCGAACTGTCAGTTGCCTAATAAGGTCATTGTTGTATTGTGACAACGCATCTTTTTATAATATATTTAAGAAATTCAGTACTCTCGCGCTCCAGAGGTTGTATTCTGTGAGATCACACTCACGTCCAAAGCCCAGGCATAAGGCCACCTCGAGAGTGTCATATAGTTGGTTGAGCCTAAGCAGACAAATAGCCCCAAAATTATGTAAAAATTGCCATCCTGGTGAGTATCCTTGTAAGAAGTTGGTTTTGTCTTTTGTCAACTACTTGTCTTTTCTAGGTACAAATCATATCTCAGAACTCTTTCAGTCTGGTTTCAAGCCTTTCTATAGCACTAAGCCAGCTCTGCTGAGAGTGTTATCTTAGTTGCTACTTATTTAAGCGATTTTAATTCTCTATGCTGTCTGCTAACACTGGAATTGGTTCAGTCTAGATTAGAATCATTTGTGGGGCTAAAAGGCTCATACTGAAATTGGTTTAAATCGTATTTAACGTGCACATTTTTTTTTCAGTTAAAATTGTCAACTTTACATCTTCTACTACCCATCTAAATTTTGGACTTCCTCAGGGTTCTATCTTAGCACCTCTGCTTTTCTCCCTGCACATGCTTCCCTCTGGCTCGATTCGTATGTGTTATGATTATGAACCTTTGTGTTCTTTTAGACATTCGGCTCACTGTCAAAGAAACATGCCTCCTCGATTTTTGCCTTTAGCTTTTTTTCAGATTCACTTACTTACTAAAATCAAACGTTTTCAGCCTGAAAAACATCTTGAGACAGCTGTTTATTGTCTCTCGTTTGGATTATTGCGACTCTTTTTTGTGGCATCTCAAAGTCCCAAATAGCTCTTTTATAATGGGTCCAAAACACAACAGCCAAATTTCTCAAGAAAGGCCACAAATATGATCATACCCCCACCTTTTTGCAAGCTCTTTATTGGAGATCAGTTATGGGCCCTAGCCTGTGGAACAGCCTGCCAGCACACCTCAGAGCTGCGCCATCTTTATTGGTTTTTAAATCCCTATTGAAAACCAACTTGTTTTTCTTAGACACTGTAATTTGATGTGTCTTGAAATATGTGTTATTATTTGATTTATCTTGATTCTTTATTATTATGATGATTGGCTTAAATGTGTTTATTCTTTGATTATTTTGTACAGCACTTTGGTCAGTCTTGTGACTGTTTTAATTTCACTTTATTAACTAAATTGGAGCAGAGGAGACGATGAAAAGGATTAAGAACCGCTGATTTACACATATTGATTTTTAAACTTGTGATTTAGATTCCATTAGGATTTTTTAGAAGACTAGGGTTGCCACCTGTCCCTTAAAATATGGAATTGTCACATAACTTGCAGCTCCCAACGAACCTCCAGCCATCGCTGCATACATTACATTTAATTATATTAACAGTGGATCAATTAAAGAAATCATTGTCAATAAAATCTATCTGTGCAGTACAGAAGCAGCATTAGAAGTGGCATCAACATATTTAACACTGCGTTTACAATTGCATTAATAATGCTATAAGATTGTCTTTTATTGTTATTATTATCATTTAGTATATGAAATGATTTAGCATTTTATGATAGGAAGTGCTCTGCTTGTCTACTAAGAAGTAATACAGTTCAGTGTTAATAAAATCATTTAACATTTAATTACATTATTCTATTCTTAAATATGACTTTCCTTATGTTTGTGGGGTTTCACATTCTATAAAACAATCAAATGTTTTCTTGTCACAGAAATACCCTCCCCGACGTGGACAGAGGAAGAAGAAGGTGGTGAAATACACGATGGGTGGCTTCATTATTTTTACTCTTATCTGCATCGTCTGGTTCCCTCTTCTCTTTATGTCTTTGGTTAAATCTGTAGCCGGGGTAACCAATCAACCTCTAGATGTATCTATCCAGTTGAGCATATTTGGATATGAGGTAGGCTATGTCATTCAATAAATAAAAGTAAAAATGTAACATTGCAATCTGTTTTATAAATCAAACCACCTTAATGTTCAACACAGTCACATCGCTTGGTCAAAACAGTTTTGCATAATTTGGTTTGCATATATAAATGTATCAATAATAGAGGTTGACCTAATTAGCACAACCTGATAATCCTTTAACTCAATGATAGATAACTTCAGTCCCAGCGTGCCAGTGTCTAACAGACTTTAGCTATAACCCTGGAAAAAAGGGTCTTTTTTCATGACTTTAGCTCTTTGATTTGAAACACAAATACCCACTGCAATGCTTGACTTATGTCAATTATGTTTGCATATGAAATTATGATTTTTACTATAACACTTTTACCTATTTAAACATGACTAATATCCACTATAACAACCGGATATATAAACTTACACACCATTGGACGAGTTAGTGCTTCCAAAACCTGTTAACCCAAAAAGTCCAAAAGTTTGGATCGGTCTCTCTCATCCATCCCAACTAATGAGCTGAAATGTTGATTCAAGTGCATTGTTTTTGGGAGACATAAAAAATGTACAGGACCAGAATTGGGAACTACTGGTCTAGTATAAGATTTTTAATCCCATTAATCGTGTTTTCTTTTTATATGTGTACAGCCATTGTTTAGCATGAGTGCTCAGGAGCACAATTTGATCCCATACTCTCAATCAGCCTTCCAGAAGATGAGCAATCGCTTCGCCACTTACCCGGTATGCATTACGTTCCTCACAAAACATGATCAGTGACAATATATAATAACCCTTTCACTTTATTTTTAAGGTACTGTGTCTTATATTAATCATAGATTTTGTCATTGTTGATATAAATTGTTACACAATAACACTTTGAACCTTAAGTTAAAACAGCTAGACTGTCTTCCTTGTGTTGTCAGTTTCATCAAACTGTCCTTCATTTACTTCAATTAGTCAGCGATGCAGTTTATTGTGAACTATATGGCAGAGGACATGGTGACGGCAAAGATCAAAAGTGACGCCAGTCGACTGTGGAATATCAGTCCTGCCAGCCGAGATGCCATGATCAATGAACTCAGCAACTCAACACACTTCTACATCACACTGCGCTGGACTTTGCAACGGTATATTCTCACAATAATATTTTACTTAGAAAAAAAAAATGCACTTTTAAACTTGGGGGGTCGAAATTCCCTGTGTACATGTAAACTGTGTACCTTACTGCAAAGTACATTGAAATATGATTCCCCCCTCACATATACAGTGCATATTTTGTATCTGAGGAAAACATATGTTGCTCTCATTTGCTTTGTTTCCCTTGTATCATTTTATATCATAGTTTGTCACCAGTGTGCAATATTGGCCTTATACATTGTAGACAGTACAGAAAATAAAAGTTCAGACCGCCTCCTGAGTTGCAGTTGGGTAATGCAGACATGCCAGGCATGCACAGTGCAAATTCTATATCTATATATCTTATATCTTTTTTTTACCCACAAAAAATGTCTACTTTCCAACTGTAACCATGGTTCCTGTAAAGGAAAATGTATTGATGTTATGGGAAACGCCATCATCATGATCAGGGTAGCTAATGTCAATGCATTGGTGATGATAGTTCATGGCATCTGGATACCTGCCAAACATGTTGTCACCCTTTTTATCTGTGCAGGCAAACCAGATGCATGACAACAAAATGCTGCCACTAGTTCATCTGTCAATGGAAACTACATTAGTAACCTAAATGTTTCCTTTTGAAGTTTCAATATTTCTGGGATATCTGAAGTTGACCCAAAAGGGAATTAATGCCCACTCCACATAAATAATCAGCATATATGATGTTGAATAACCTGACTCTACAGATGCAGTCAAATCATGTCAATCCTCAGGACACAATATGCATCATAAACCCTATTAGGATGGGAATAGTTTTATAAGGTAGATGGATTAATGTAATTTTACCACAGTGTGTCTGTAACAGTAATAGCCAGTTTGCACAGAATAAATTCGTCCATGCACATCAAAAGTCATGAATCTTTGCGCTAATTGTCAGGATCCTGCCCTGACTGTCATGTCTTTCCTGCCTTTGTTTACTGTTTCTTTGTTTGTGTTGTATGTGAGCACATGGCTTTGTCTTTGTTTGTTTTTGCCATGTGCTCCTCTCATCCTACCTCCTTTTCTCCCATTACCATGCCTTCTTATTTAGTCATTGTTTATCTGAGTGTTGTCACCTGTTCTTGTCGTTTTCCTCTCCTTTGTATTCTCCTTTCCCTCTTGTTTCGTTAGTTTGATAAACTAATCTGTTGTGTCTATGACAGTGTTTACTAGCTTGTCTCCCCATTCTTAGTGCTACTGTTCATTCCCTGCTTAGTTGTCAGTGTTTTTAGTTTCTGTAACTAAAATACACTGTGAGATCCCTAGTGTGGAGTGGCTTCACCACATATTCCTGTTAGGCCTCTGTTGCCTACCTTTGTTCATCACCTGCACAGTCTCTTCACCTCTCTGGTCTTCCATCATCCGGGGCTCCTTCAGGAGCAAGTTGTATTGGCTAATGTCAATGACGTCTGCACCAGGCATGCACCAAGTCAATGTCTGTCTTCCCAGAATCAACTGAGTGCACTCTAATTGAATTAAAGAATTAAAGTCAAATGTCTATTAAGTCTGCCCCTGACTTATAACTGTCTGCTGGGCCTATTCCTGTTTCCACTAATGGAGACCATTTCTGAGGCACTCATTCCGCCCGTTATGGCCACAGAGCCCATCTCTGAGTACCCTTCTCTCCTAGACACAGCCAAGGGGGCTTTTCCCAGGCAGCCCTTTGTCACTGCCTTTTTTGAATCTCTTGCCAGCCTACTAAGATCCACAAGGGAGTTTGTAGTTTGTTTGTTCATCTGTTTTAAAGTTTGGACCGAGCCCGTCGGTCTGGGGATGGTAGACAGATGTTCTCACTTGCTTTACTTTTAGCAGCCGACAGAGGTCAGCCATTAGCCGGGACATGAAGGGGGTTCCCTGGTCGCTCCGACGGAAGGCCCACCAGGCTGGAGAGCAGTAACAGCTCATGGGCGATGTTCTTAATGAGGTGTCCAGCCATAGCTCAAGCACAGTCTCCGTCTTAGACTTCAATTGATTATCCTCTTTTTGTGCTCTTCCAAAATTCACCCCCTCCCGTGACCTACTGGAACACATTATAAAAAAGGTTAGTATCACAAGAGGGGAACTCACCATCTCTCACACTGTCGGACATTAGCAGACTGGACTGGCGATGGCGTCCGGCGCTGGTGGCGCTGTGGCCGGGCAGGCTGTGGCAAGGGTGATGTCGAAACTCCGGCCAGTCTCGACCCAACAGCAGGGGAACCGGTAAGTCCTTCAACACTCCCACCTCCAGGGTCCAGGTTTCTTGGCCTTTGTGGAAGGTAAGCAAGTTAGTTTGTCTCCATGCACCCACGTGATGGGCATGGTCGACTTGGACAGGGTCCCAGCGTGGCGGGGCGGACGAGGGAGACAACGCTTCCGGAGTCCAGCAGCACACAATACATTCGGCCTTTAACTTGGACATTGTTTTAGGTGCGCTCCTTGGGGTCCTCTGGTGAACCATACAGCCTGCCACCCAGGTCTTTGTAGGCGGAGAGGGTGGGCCGGTGGGCATGGACTCATCGCGGGGCCTGTACAGTCTGTGTACCGGTCGCTGGGTGCCCTCCGGCTGTCGCTCCTGGTTCACCCTCGGGGGAAATGGTGGCGCTTGCTCCCCAGTGTCCCGGTGAGGTAGCCTCAATAGCGTCGATAAGTGCAGCCAGGGTCTTTGGGCCTCTCATGCCGGCAGCCTGCCTCATAGAGCGGGGCAGTGCTCTCAGCATTCGGTCGACTATTACCCTTTCGGCGACGATGGTGGGTGATGGCGACCCCTCCAGGAGCCAGTGTTCTACTAACCGCAAACGAGGTCTGTATTCCCACTCGTGAAATCGCTGGGCAGGTAGTGGCTGAAAGCCCCAGTCGACCTAGAATTTCTCTTTTTAGTTCATTATAATTATTTTGAGAAGACTCAGGTAATGAAAAATATGCCTGCTGGGCCTCACCAAATAGCAACGCAGGCCAGCACCGCAGCCCAGTTACCTCTAGCCCAACCTTCTGTATTAGTGACAGATTCAAACATTTTAAGGTAATCCTCAATGTAATCATCTGCGGTCAACTTGGGTAGTAGCCTACCGGCTGTCACTCACTGGTCTGGCAGCGGGATGTTTTGAACAGCTGGCATTCGAAGCTCCACTAAATATCCTTGAATCTTGCTTTGTTGATCCGTAAGGAGCTCAAAACAGTGTTGCTGGCGGACGCTAACCTCGGCGAGCAATTTTACTAGGTCCTCCATCGTTGCGGGGAGGAGCGCACGCCTGAAACAGAAGACCGAAAGTGAGTGACAGGCAAAATGGCTGTGTAAACAAAGATGTGGTCTTGCTCATCATAAATATCATCTCCAATGTTCAAGTTAAATCCAGTAGTGCCCTGCCTTTCATGTTTGTCCTGTTTTTATTTAATGTTTATTTGTTTGTGGTGTGACAAGGATAACTTGCCTAACAAGCAGACCAATCTCTTTAACAGCATCTATATGTTGTTTTGGTTTGCAGCTATATGTCTGAAATGCCTAAGCAAAGTCTGTCATCAAGGTATTTCTGTATATATCCTATAAGACAGCAGCATGCACCTTCAAAAACCTGTATTGTTTTGTCTGCTTACTCTGAGGTAGAAATAATTTGTGTTGTCATATGTGGAAAACACCCCATGGAAAGCAAGTGAAGACTTTTTCAAGTGCCTTAGTACTTGGAAATATGTGAAAAACCCGCACACACTCCCCTCTCAGACCTGGGGCGCGAGATGTGGCGGCTTCTTTAGCAGCTTCATGCTTCTTGACCCTCATTGACACTTCTAAGGGGGATTCAACAGCCCCGGCATCCTGGCCCGACAGCCATCTCACGGGTGCTGATCTTGTCTGGACCATGGGTCAAGCAGCTCGCATCTCTGGTGGCGTGGCGATCCCTCATCGCACCCTTCCTGGACCCATGAGGAGATCAGCGTGCATGCATGGAGAAAAGACTGGTCTCTCGAGGAGAGGTGTGCTCGACCTGTAACAGTGGTGGTGATGAGGCTTCATTCAGATGCCGGCAGATCTGTTAGTTCCTGTCCCCCTCCTTGCTCACACACCCACTCCTGTTGGGAGCCTGGTGAAGGGCAGCGAATAAGTGACGGGGTGGCAATGGTAGGCAGGGGAGGCTGCTGACTCGTCACAATACATATCAAAAACTTGCGCATGAATGGCATTAGCTAAGTTTTATTAAAAGGTAAAAGCTTTCATGTTTTTTTCATTACATATCTTTTTTTTTGTTTGTTTTTATGAGCAGAAATGCATCTTTGGTGATGAATGCAGAGACGACTGGTGAACACACAGTGAAGTATAAAGATAGCATACTGAGAGAGGAACTGGTGTCTATGCTCCGAGGGACACGTAGCCGTCCAGTGTAAGAGTTTCTTAAACATTTTAAATATTAATGTTTTCAACATACAGTGGGGCAAAAAAGTATTTAGTCAGCCACCAATTGTGCAAGTTGTAATTTTCGTCATAAGTGTACCTCAACTATGAGAGAAAAAATAAGAAAAAAACCTAATCTGAGTAAATCACATTGTAGGATTTTTAATGAATTTATTGGTAAAGTCCTCTGTAAAATAAGTATTTGGTCACCTACAAACAAACAAGATAGACCTGCAACTTCTTCTCTGTTCTCTACTCGTTAGCTGTATTAATGGCATCTGTATGAATTCTTTATCAGTATCAAAGACCTGTCCACATCCTCAAACAGTCACACTCCAAACTTCACCATGGCCAAGACCAATAAGCTGTCAAAGGACACCAGAAACAGAACTGTAGACCTGCACCAGGCTGGGATGACTGAATCTGCAATAGGTAAGCAGCTAGGTGTGAAAAAATCAACTGTGGGAGCAATTATAAGAAAATGGAAGACATACAAGACCACTGATAATCTCCCTCGAATCTGGGGCTCCATGCAAGATCTCACCCCGTAGGGTGAAAATGTGAGCAAAAATCCCAGAACCACAAGGAGGGACCTAGTGAATGACCTGCGGAGAGCTGGGACCAAAGTATCAAAGACCATCATCAGTAACCTACTGTGCCGCCAGGGACTCAAATCCTGCAGTGCCAGACGTGTATTCCTGCTTAAGCCATGTCCAGACCCATCTGAAGTTTGCTAGAGAGCATTTGGATGATCCAGAAGAGGATTAGAAGAATGTCATGTGGTCGGATGATACCATAATAGAACTTTTAGTTAAAAACTTGGGTTGTTGTGTTTGGAGGAGAAAGAATGCGGAGTTGTCTAACTAAAGAACACCATACCTACTGTGAAGCTTAAAAAGCTGAAAGCTCGAAAGCTCCAAAACATTACTGCTCCAGAGGAGATCTGAATGGAGGAATGGGCCAAAATACCAGCAACATTGTGAACACCTTTTGAAGACTCACAGAATACCTTTGACCTATCATTGCCAACAAAGGGTATATAACAAAGTATTGAGATGAATTTCTGTTATTGACCAAATAGTTATTTTCCACCATAATTTGCAAATAAATTCTTTAAAAATCCTACAATGTGATTTTCTGGATTTTTTTTTCTTATTTTGTCTCTCATAGTTGAGGTATAGCTATGATGAAAATGACAGGCCTCATCTATCAACTTTTTAAGAGAGAGAACTTGCACAATTAGTGGCTGACTAAAGATTTTTAGTACTTTAACTAAATACTGCCCCACTGTATATGTTTTGCCACTCCTCATTCTGTCTGTTTTCTGATGATTGTCAGGTTAATGAAAAATCTGCTGCCAAAATATATTAGAGCAACTTCTGGGCCTACTGCTAAAGTGGCACATCGACTTCAAGTGGGTGAGTTCTTTCTTTCTTGTATCTTGCTGTATTTATGTTGTGTGTGTGTGTGCGTGTGTGTGTGTGTGTGTGTGTGTGTATACTTATACTGAGTAAATACTGAGTAAAAATATACTTTTGGATTAACATTTGCAAATACATTTTTAACACCTGTGCTTTTACTTGTAATCAAGTATTGTTCCAGCAATGTAATAGTACTTATAGATTCTTAGTACTCTTTCCACCACTTTGTAATATTCTTCATTTGTAAGATGCTTTGGATGAAAGCTTGTATTAAGCCATTTAACATAAACGTAAATAAATGGCATTAGAACAACAGTCCTGCAGTTCAAATGATATTTTCATGACTTTAATGGAATCCTTCACAGAACCTCCCAAAAACCTGGATGATCTCCATCTACAATTCTTCCGTCCTCTGTCCATCAAACTGCAGCAGGGTAATGGAAGCTCTGCAGAGATAGGACCACAGTGGTGGGTGGTGGAAGAGTGTTTCCCTGGACCTCTAGACAGATGCCAGAGTATTGAGATGGTGGTATTCAATGATAAAGTCAGCCCTTCCAGTGTGGGCTTCCTGGCTGGATATGGGTGAGTTTCATTCATTTGACAATACCTGGTAGGTAAATATTAAAGGAGTAGTTCACCCAACTGAACTGTGATCAGATGAGATATTCTCGGGACACATGTCAGTAAAAACAAATTTGCCTGTCCTGTCAGCTATCGCAGTGTTCTCATAGCACATGCTCTTCAGCTGCATGCACAGATATGGCAGCTCTTAAAGTAACCTAATAGCCCAGCTGCTGTGATGTCTGTTAATCCAAAAAAAGAGAGAAGCTTTTGTAGCTTTATTCATTTTATTGAGAATTTAGTGTTTAATAACATTATTCATTTTATGTACATTTATTTATTTATTTATTTATTTATTATAACCCAGATAGCACACGTACATCTAGGAGACATCTATTTGACGTCTGCATTTACATCTGCAAGACGTATTATTTAGG
>JAUCNO010000212.1:0-28452 GCA_032353835.1 Enteromius viviparus
CACCATTGCGCCTATGGAGAGTCCCCACGAAGATGGCAAACCAGACATGTGTGTGTGTGTGTGTGTGTGTGTGTGTGAGTGAGTCTCTGTGTGTGTGTGTGTGTGTGTGTGTGTGTGTGTGTGTGTGTGAGTGAGTGGCATTTACCTGCTCAGGCAATGAAAATCTCTCTCTCTCTCACACACACACACACACACACACACACACACACACACACACACACACACACGTGAGAGTGAGTGAACAGTGTGTGTGAGAGATCTGTCACTCATCTGTATTCTGTCACCTATACAGTTTTGTAGAGCAGAGGATTCTATTCTTTGTAAGTGGGCAAAGATATGAAAGAATAAATCATATTTAATTAAGATATTAAGAGTCAACTGCTTTATTTGCTGTTATCTTTCATTCTGTGTATGATGAAACATTTTTCCTTCTATGATGATGGTAATAGTGACTTTATAACAGTATCGCGGATAATTACATAAAATGGTATTTCAGTCGTCACACTGCATATCCAATAACATTTAATGCAATGCAATCCAAATGAGATGAGCGAATAAACGCTCTTTAAAACCGGATGATCATATTTGAGGCTCATATTTAAAGATAATTTTGTTTCAGTTAAATGTTCACCTCAAAACATTACTAACAATATCAGAGTTACTCTTGCATTTACTGTATAAAGATTTTACAGCAAAAGGACAAGTCAAGCACAAGCTGAAGGATGTTGGTATACTTACAACAGAAAATTATGAAGTGTCAATCAGACGATTTTTTTTAGCAATTTTTTATCATTTTGATCATTAAATGTCTAAATTTGAGTATTAATTGTGATATATGTTTTTATAGGTGTATAAAGAATACAATTCTTCTCCGGGCTAATTCAGCATCACACACGAATATATTTGTATAAAAGTAGAGAGATGTTATGGAAATATTGTGATTGCTTTTGTAAAAGATACGTGGCCTCCTCAGCGAGGGCCAGAGGCAGTTCTGTCATGAGATGAGGAAACCAGACCTTCTCACAGATTCCCATCCGTTCTTCAGACAAAAGAAGACAACCAAACGCATCTGTCAGTCAAAAGCTGGGGTCTACAAAGTCAGCGCTGTCACGCTAGGATACTTAAACAACGTCTCACCTCGCTTCATTATATTACAAATCACCTTCCCTGCTCTCCACGCAGCTGCCTGTTTGAGACACACAAACAACAATCGTCTCCGTGGCCTTTGTTCTGCTGCATCATGTATTGTTTCAGGTATTCTCTCTAATTCAGAGCTAATTCAAGCACCTTCTCTCAGCCCTCGGGACATTTCTCTTCATATGCTTATCTGCTTGTTTAGGGGTAAATAAACACTAAAAGGGATCATATATGACTGTGCTGCTTTGAGTTGACAGAGCCGATTAAAAAAGGGGTGGGTGAAGAATGAAAGAGAGCCAGGAGAAGAAAAGCTTCTCAGAACTGCTAGAAACAAAGATGATTAAAACATAATGGAGGGAAAATGTCCAGCCCATGCACCCCTCCTCATGTGCCACCACTTTAGAGAAAAAAAACAAAAAAACACAAAAGCATACATGGACAGAGGCTCATTGTGCGTTTCCACCAATCCTCACCAGATGAGATGTGCCGCCTAAATCCAAAGCAAATGTCACTGTGTTTAGATTCTGCTTTCTTCTGCCCAGTTCTCTTCGTTTTTGAGGTGAATTCTGATCTATCATAAACTCTATAGACACAAGCATTCCACAAATAAGATATAAGGAACATTCTAACATTATTAATATTTGATATATTCTGTATGTTCTATATATATATATATGTAATGTCGAAAGGAAACATTCTTAGAACAATGTTCCTGGAAATCCCTTATGATGTTTTTTGTTGTTCCCAGAACTTGTTCAGAATTGTTCAATATTTTCAACATTTTTAAAATGATAGAATGGAACGTTCTGGTAATGTTTCCTTAACCAGGAAGACACATTTTGGATGTTTAGAACACCTACATAGCGTTCTAAATAGCATTAGCGAAAAAAATAACATACTCACAATAGTTTTAAAATGATAAAACTTAATGCTCCTCCTAAAAACATTATTTCAGTGTAAAAAATAGTGTGTTTTAAACATTGAGAGAACATTCATAGCATTTTAAAAATGACAGAATAGAATGTTACTCCAACGTTCACATAACTAAGCAGAAACAGTGTAAATGCATTTAAAAATGCACACTTAAAACAATTCAGAAATAACATTCTGCAATGGTTTTAAAATTAACTAAATATAACATAAGGAAAAAAAATAGTTGAACCTTCCACTGAAACCTTTCCTCTCATAGTATCTTTACAATTATAGAATGCATTGTTCCTCTAATTTTAGCTAAGAACTGTGGTTGATACATTAAAAAAGGGTGATGTTTTCATAAAAAAAAAAGTTCTTAAAATTGTTCCTAAAAACAATCTATCTATCTATCTATCTATCTATCTATCTATCTATCTATCTATCTATCTATCTATCTATCTATCTATCTATCTAGCTGTATCTTTATAACACAGGCCTTCTGGCTATGTGCACATACAAAAAGAGGAACGTCTGACTAATTTAATCCTGGTTTTCTGCCGAAGGCCAAAGTTGACAGAAGCCTCTCTGACACGCTCTATATTCTTTAACTGCAACAGTCTTGGTTAATTATACTCTTTGGGCTCACCTGGTAACTACTGCCCCGAGGATGGTAGAAAGTGGTTTTACACCTTATATAAAGTTTAAGGAAACGGGATGTGCCACGGCTTTCATCCCACGATCAAACACCATCGCCCGTTTCCGAACACATCGCTCGTATAAATTCATTTGAAACCGACTGCACAATGATTTGAAATGTGGAAGTTCAGCAACGCTCAACAAAAGCCATCTCCTCCTGTCATAAGCCGATCTGGACTTTAAAGGGTTGGTACCTTCACCCCACCTGCTCTCACTCACGGTAATTATAAAGCAAAAGAAGTGAGTAAGTTCCATTGTAAGGGAGGAGAAAAAAAGGCAAGGTAAGGCGAGTCATTATGTAGCTATGTGTTTATTGTCGTTTTTTTTTTTCTTTTGTGTGGGAACCTGCGCCACCCCCCAGCCCCTCCACCTTTACTGACTGAGGCTTGTGGGTAATTATCAGGAGATGGTGATCTAGGTGACCTGCCACACCCCACATTTAGTTTGGCATGTTGTCTGTGCTCCCTGGGTCGTGCCTGCTCGTCTATGCATGACAATAGGCCGAGCAATGGACCCAGTAATTACAGGCCGGGACGGCTATTCAGCGGCCCAGCCTGAAACACTCTGTGAGGAGCAGAAGTCATACTGCGGCTGACCTCACCTCAATCATGCAAACAATCGGTCTGGGACAACCTTGGAATTCCGATTGGAGAGCCATTTGTAGCAGCTATTGTTGTGCTCACTGTCGTCGCCCCTTCAATGGAATATTTTATTGCAATTGTTTTGTTACACGTACCTTAAGGACCGCTTTATTTATTAATGCATGCATATGCATTGGATTTTTTTTTTTTATTATTGTCAAATTAATACATTTAATTAGCAAGGATGCATTAATGTATATAATTAAGTATAAACATTCCAGCTTTAAAATGAATGTGCATGGCAATTCAGATCAGAGGATCAAAAGTAAAAGTACATTACGTTTTTTTTGCATTTCTATTTCAAATAAATGCTGTGCTTTTCTATTCAAACTGTTTCCCTTCAAAGAACCTTGTAAAAAATAATGCATTACCCTTTACAAAAACATTATGAAGCAGCACAACTGTTTTCAACACTGATAATAATCAGAAATGTTTCTTGAGCAGTGAATCAGGATATTAAGAGTGATTTCTGAAGGATCATGTGACACTGAATGAGTATTGATGCTTGCTTGGAGTTACTCAGCCTTTTATCACAGAAATAAATTACACATAGAAAATATTTATTTAAAATTAAAGACATTTTCACTTTTTTATTAAATAAAGCCTTGTTGAGCATACACATCCTCCTTTCAACAGCATGCAAAATGTCTTAAACTTTTGAACATACATTTAGATTTACAGAAAATAAATCACCCTTTTGTCCTCAAGTTTATTTTTTTAAATCAAATATGTATATTTTTTTATTATGCATGTCACACTGCAGGACATGTAAATCTCTCTTATGCAAGCTATGCTGAACAAGATGAGCTATATTTCAATATGCCAATGCATTTTCAGTTCGATACCAAATCTGCAAATACAGCTGGTTGAAATAGTTGGCACTTGCATGCACTTCGCATAAAATGAACATAAACGAGTAAACACTGACCTTCAGAAGTGTTGTAGTGCAGTTCTGTAGTTAGTCATGACCACTAGAGAGCGCTCTCATTCTCTGTGATGATGATCTTCAGATTGACTGTAATCGAGAACATATAAAGTAAAAATAAAACTCTATCCTCTGTGTGTTTAGGGTAATCTGTACCCTAATGATAAAACTGACTCATTTAAACAGCCCATAAATCTAAATCAAGCCAATAGAAAGAGACAGCAGTAAATACAAAGAGATTATTTTTAATTAAGGCTGCTTAATAAAAGAGTGTTATATTATGACACAGGCCTGTTCAACATGTCTGCTAAAGGGGAATCTAGTTCATTTGGAAATATGATTACAGTTTGCTCCCCAAAGGAAAATTATATTGCACACAGATTATAAAAAATGTACAGTTCTCAGTTATGTTTCATTTAACTCAGATGTTGCTTTTAAAATTCACTGGGACAAATAAAACTACACACAAATGAGTCGACGGTGTGCATGCAGTAAGTGTATAATTAAGTATAAACAGCAATTATTAGACAATAAAATTAAAACATTTAATATTTTGAGATCTCTGACTTTTGAGAAAAAAACCTGAGAAACAACAGATAATCCCTGATTATTTCGAGATTGCAGGCGTGCTTTCACCAAAACCTAAATATGGGCATTCATATCTTAAAAACTTTCTCAATTAGCTCTAATTGCCACTGGAAGCGTTATCGAAAGCGCCGAGGCCAGATCATGTTCAATCCCATACACATCTAACAGAATACAGAAGTGCTGCTCACAATATCCATGTCTTGAGGTTATTCCAGACAGATAAACCCACGATTCCCCTCCGTACACGAGTGTTTGACAACCCTGAGCAACTTAACATCTGCCTCTGAGCCTCTCACAACCCATGATGCTCTTTTAATTAATGAGGAGGCTTTAGTGCCAACGGCTGCCTTATAACAACCATAACCACGGCAGTAAATTAAAACAAATGTGAGTAAGCGAAGGTTGCCATCCGACTGTCCGCTGAGTGGAAATGACGGCCTCAACAAGGTCATCTTTAATTAATTCCCGCCATTTCCCACCAGGGCATAATGACGTAACCGAGCGCACACAAAAGTCACGGTTACATTTTCAGTGTGCTTTGTGCACTTATATTTTTATTATTATTATTTTTTTTTTTTTACTTTTTAAGAATATACTACATTTTTCATCATTGAATTAAAACCATGGTACTTTGATTATTAAATTTATATACCATGGTATTTACCTATTACTCCAACATATAGAATACCATGGCACATGTCTACAACACCATAGTAAAATAATAGTTTGCTTTGTTATGTTTGTAGGGAAATTCTATAAATAAACAAATAAATATGCAAGTAGCTAATTTATTTAATAACATTGATATTAACTAATATTAAAAAGCCTTAAAAAACAATAAATATTCGTTATAATATATAAATGCACGAAGGTCTATATACCATTTAAATATAGTTTATAGAAAAAACAAAGAAAAAGTCTTAAAATATATTTTTGATAAACTGCGTAATTAAATTCATATGAATTCATTGATTGATTAATTTATAAATAAAATATTAATATTACAAAATAAAATAAAAACATAAATATAAATTCTAAAACTAAGAAATGTAAATATAATTTAATTATATTTATATAATATAAATATAATTCAGAACAGTAATACCATGGTAATTTGTTTAATGAATAAATAATTTATATTAATTAAAACATTTAGAATAAATAATAATAATAATATAAAATTGAAACCATTCACTTTAAACGTCATCTTTCTTTTTATAGTTTTTCTATATTTTCATGTCACTGTACTCTTTACTAAGGCACAGTGTGTTGTGTAATTTCTTAAGAACAAGTACTGTGTATTTAAATAGGTTGTGGTTTGTGTGTGTGTCTGGACAAGTGCTGCTCTGCAGTCACAGGAACACTAAACTGTCCCGTCTGCAGCGGTGTGTGTGGATCCGGGAGGAGCTCTGGGAACTCACAGCACATTCAGGTTACACGAGGAACCCTGAGGTTCACCACACTCAAACACGGATCGCTCTTACACACACTCACGTAATAATCAGCGTACTGCGGCAATATCAATTTAGTTAAATAAGGCAGATGTAATGAGGCGCTTGATGACATGTGCTGAGTTTGGTCACTGTATCTGTGAGAGAGTTCATCTCATTATTCTTTACGTTCGTTCCTTTTCTGCTTTAGATCTGGAGCTGATCGTCGTGTTCTCCAGCATGATCTCAGACGTTCGTCCAGCATCTTCAGCTTCAATGCAAGAACAACATCTGAGCATCTACACAGAGAATCACATATTTCACTCATTTACATAAAAACAGATCAGCCTCTGTAATATTTCTTACGTTCTGGTTTGGTTGTGCGAACGTTCTCCGAAATGTTCCAAAAACGTTATTTTAATAACTAACATTTACACAACTTTTAAAGAATGTTCCCTGTTAGCTGGGTATTTAGTTTTAATTAATTAAATGTCTTCTTTTGTTTTAAATAACAAACAAACAAATAAAAATGTTAACCCTGGACTTCTTTTAATAAGTTAAATATTATTAAATTAATTGATGTGACATTAGTCATAGTATAGGGAGCCTTTGCACCAGTCTTACTGTAGTGTCATTGAGATACCATTACATGTTTTTTTTTTTTTTCATTTTAATTAATAATAGTATATATATATATATATATATATATATATATATATAAAAAGTTTTAGTAATTTTGCTATATAATAATAAATAATAATAATAATAATAATATAATTGTTTATTATAAATAATAAATATCAAATATCTATCTATCTATACTGTATATATATATATATATATGTGTGTGTGTGTGAGAGAGAGGTAGAACCCAACTCTGATCTATTTTTTAATATAAAATAAAAAGTAAGTAATCTGTGGTGTTTACTCACGCGCTGCATGTTGAAAACAGCATCAGTGTCTTGTTGTACATGTACACACACAGGCTCTTTTTAGTTCAAAGTTCTCGTTTGAAGTTCAAATTCTGATCAGCCTGATAAAAATGAAACATTCACCAAAGAGACTGAAGAAAAAAACAACAGCTCCTTCACCTCAGGGCAAGCACCCTTTATCCTCATCAATCTTCCACACTTGGCTTTGATCCTGTTTTAAAACGATTAGTCATTGGTTGTTTTCGATTAGTTTGGTAGTTTAGGTAAGGTCTAACGCTGTGTTAAAGTTAGAAACTTCAACCGTTTCCTTAAATGCAAATACACCAATAAGCAAAATTGTATATTATGTCTTTGCATACTGTAGCTGCTCATGAAGACTCATGAATAAGCAAGCTTCAACACCAGCAAGACGGCTGCATGTGTGAAGATGAACATTCAGCAGAAAGTCACAGATCTGGAAGCAAACAGTGAAGATTAAACAGAAGTCACCATACAAGTATGTTGTTTGGCTTGAAAGCTTCCATGTCAAACTCTGTACCTTCAGGCCTGAAGGCTTTAAATATGTGCATTCAGCTGCATCGACTGAAACATAGTTCCTTTCTTAATGCAACAGCTCCTTTCTGCTATATTTGCACATCTTGTACAACTGTTACCAGTTAGTTTACATAATCATGACATAACTGTGCATCGATAAGGCTACTAAATGATTCATAACACAAGCTATGTTTTTTCCTGTTTTCCCACAAGCACGTGAAGTCGCATTGGAACGTGTGAAGGATCAATAAGTGGTTGAATGAAAAAAGACAAGAATCCTTATGATTAAAAGCATGACAGATGTCTGTCACTGTGCACATGCTCTGAAGGATCTGGATGTGTGCATGCACAAACAGAAGCAGTTCATATGATGGAGCTTTACTGTAAACCAGACTGACAGTAAAACGCTTCATGAATAATCAGGCCAGTAGATCAGAAAACGACTGCTGCTCGATGTATGTCATACAGCGCTTACATTATTCCTACTAGATTTCAGATCATCTCATTTTAACAGTGCAAAATGTGTACAGTAAAAACTTTTTTCTCCCCATGTAATAAAGAAATACAAAATTACAGTATGTTAAAATGTTATTTAGGAACAATATAGGAAATAGAAGTTTTTTTCTTATTTTAATATACATTATATATGTATATATATACATTTTAATATTTATAATATTCAATAATATAATATTTAATATTAACATTAATAATATATTTGTAAATAATATATATATATATAGGGTTAGGGTTAGGGTTAGTTATTATATTAATTATATATTAAATATTAAATATATATATTAAATAATATAAAAATTAAATATTAATTTTTTTTTTATTTTTTTTTTGAGGTGGTGACTAAGGAAATGAAAGTAAATCACTGTTGCCTTTTGCAAAGATTAAATATTTCTTGATTCCATTGAAGCATTAAAGCAAAAGAGACAAACCAAATACTGAGGCATTTTTCAATGCATGTTAAATTTTACTGTAAAATTTTAGAGTGAAACAAACTTTTCAAAAGGAATAAACATGAATAGATCACATTCCATGAGGTGGTTGGAGACGATAAAAAAAAGACAGAACATGTATTTTAAAATATATATTAAAATTAGTATTATGTAATATTACGCAATCCTAATGCTGCTTTTTTTTAATTAGATGTTTTTCAAATAAACCTTTTGCTCATATTATGACGAGAGATGATCATTTGTAAACAAGACTTGGACTGTAGATGTAACTGAGAAAATGCAAGAGAATTACAAAGAGCACATTTCTCAAACTCTCTCGTCTCACTGGGATGGAAACAATTAGCAGAGAACAAAGCAAAAAAAAAAATTAAGCCAAGAGGAAATGTTGAAAACATGAGTTTGGTAAATGACCTCATAAACACCAGCCTCACCACCCCCCAAACACACACACACACAATCCTCAACAGCTCTGTCTGCGCCTGCCATCAATATCTCTGTGCGTCCCCCCGTACGACTTTTCATCTGGAATTCATATGGGCTTCGTTTCCCCCCCCCTCCTGCAATCCTTCCCCAAACTATTTCCTTTTTCAATTTCCAGAGGAAGTTGTTAAATGGTTCCTGAACCAAACAAGCTTTTTTTTTTCTCCCCCTCTCATCGCTCTAACCCCCATCCCAGCGCTGTTCAACACCAACATTTACAGCCATTACCAACAACAACGCTCAGAATATTACATCGCATTTATAAGCCACTGAGTTTGCGTTAATGAGGGAAAAGCCATCAGGGGTTTTTCAAATAAAACCAGAGATAGATGTTTACGAAGGAGTTTGGCCAAGAAAAATCACAAATGAGAGCTCTCTAATGTCTCAACTGCTTCTCTGAGACACAAGGAGATTAAACGGAGAGAAGAGCTGGATTTCCTCCAAAGACTGAAGAGCCCAGAAAGCTCACGTCTATTTTGGAGTCATGTCTCAAAGTGTGCTCAGAAACGAGTCTTTCACTTCCCCCACAGAATTTTAAGAGAGACAAAGTTGGAAACTAAATGAAACACAAGCTCTTTTAAAGGGGTCACATGTGGCCTTGTAGCACAATACCAGTCATAAGTCAGAACTGAGATTTATATATTATCTGAACGCTTAATAGGTTTTTCATTGATGTATGGTTTGTTATGATAGGACAACATTTGGCGGAAAATCTGGAATCTGAGGGTGCAAAACAATCTAAATGCAGAGAAAATAGCCTTTAAAGTTGTCCAAATTAAGTTCTTAGCAATGCATATTACCAATCAAAAAATAAGATTTGATATATTAATGGTAGTGCATTTAATAAACATCTTCATGGAACATGATCGTAACTTTTCTTTATATTTTAACGATTTTTGGCATAAAAGAAAAATGTATCATTTTGAATCATACAAAGTGTTTTTGGCTATTGCTAGACATATACAACTTTTTATGGTCCAGGGTCTCAAGATGTTTCCAGAAGTATTGTACTTCATTTTCCTACAGAATTTTCAAACAAACATCAAGTTAGAACTTATTCTATAAAAGAGTTACTTTTAAAGAAATATATATTTTCCTCATATGAAATGAAAACTCTCTTTAATATCTCAACTCATTCGTCTGGACTGTGGTGAAATCACACAGGGATGCTGTTTGCTCTCCTAGAAACCCCAGATAATCTCACAAGGTTCCTCTGGAGTTTCTAAAAAGATCTTAACAATGACTCAAACTGCTCATATTTGCAAAAAAAGAAGCCAAAGTCTACAAGTTCTCAATACGAACCCAAATATTTCTCATCAAATGTAGCTCTCCAATACAACTCTCATCTATGTACCAGGGGTGGGGAACACTGGAGAGCCACTCTCCTGCAGAGTTTAGCTCCAACCCTGAAAAACCCTGGGAAAAAAATACTTAACTGCATCCTGAAGACCTTGATTAGCTACTTCAGGTGTGTTTGATTAGGATTGAAGCAAAACTCTGCAGGGACACCGGCCCTCCAGGATCAGCGTTCCCCACATCTGCTCTTTTCTCCTACTGGATGACGACCATTGAGTCTACTTTAGTATCTCCAAAAAATAAAAAATCTGAGATCTCATTCTGACCTCAATATTACTCATCAAATGTCCTCTTACTGGATCCCAACTACTGACACATTTGAGTCTGTTTTTATATCTTCAGCATAATTGTAGGAGAAACATCTCAGAAAATGGTAATACTGAAATGAAACACAAATGAGAATCCCTGAGTTATTAAAGAGCGTTAAGTAAGCTCTCAGTAATATCTCACCTAATTATTCCAGACAGCCGTGAAATAAAATGAGGATCATTGCAGCTCCTCTGAAGTTTCGATACAGATCTTAACAACTATGCAAAGATTTGTCTGCAATCAAAGCTGAAAGATCTCATCTGAACTTAAACAGCTCTCTTACTGGACAACAACTACTGACGCATTTGAGTATTTTTATATCTCCAACAAAGTTTTAGTAGAAAATATCTGACACAAAAGTAATGCTGAAATAAAACAAAACCAATAAAACAAGACTTTAGAGTAATTAAAGAGTGCAAGCAATCTCTTTAATATCTTCTCTAATTTTTCTAGACAGCAATGAGATAACGTGGATCACTACTGCTGATTGTTCTACTGAAACCCCAGTTATCTCAGTTTCAGAACAGATCTCAGACCTGCAATCAAAGTTTCAAGAACTCAAACGTTTCTCATCAAACGTTCTCTTACTTTACAACAACTACTGACTTAATCTATTTTTATGGCTCCAACAGAACTGCAGAAAAAACATCAATTGTTCTCCAGGAGTATTTACAAACAACTTCGCAATTGTTAATTCCTTCCGACTATTATTATGTTGCAAAGTTCAAATGAATATTCTCTCTGCAGAGCTCTCGTCTCTCGTGTTTGTTCTCGAGGGCACGTTGTTTTGAAGGACGCGGCGTGTTTTCTTCCACCATCCCATGCCTTCCTCTCCAGTCCGTGGCCGTAAGCCCTGCTCGGGGGCGGGGTAAACCCAGCCCCGCCTCCCTTCGGCCCAGCTGTGGCGCGAGGCTAGTGAGGCTAGCGCTGGAGGTGTTGAGCAGCAGGTCCTCACAGTAAGCTGTGGTGACAGGTGTCATTGGTGCACACACCCGCTGCTCTGACGACTGTCCCTCTAGCTTACAATCCCACGCACGGCACTTTTCACAAGTCATGGAAACACAAACACACACAGACACTAATGTACCTGGAGGCTCTGGACTCCTGCTCTGGCGTCCCACACACGCCTGCTGCCAACTCCACTTACGTGACGAGAACGAGAAAATGGTCACAGTTACCACGGTAAATCAGAGAGAGCCAGAGCTTTACATTTCACGATTACGAGTAAATTTGCTACTTCGATGTAGGTGGTTGGCAGGGTGTTACTATGCGGTTGTTCTGAATGTTTTTATTATGTATCCATGTGATTTCCAGGTTGTTTTCCAAGCTGCTTTGTTGCTATGCTGTTGCAAACCTGTTTTGAGAAGTTTTGCATGTTACTATGCGGTAACCAGGGTGTTGCTATGCAGTTGCTAAGACGTTTTGAATGCCTCTAGTATGTTGCGATGTGGTTGCCAGGTTGTTTCTAAGCAGTTTTGCTGCTATGCTGTTGCATAAGTTTTTAATATGTTGCTAAGTGGTTGCCATGGTGTTCTGGTTGTTGCTAAGGAGTTGTTAAGATGCTCAGGGTGGTTTAAGTAGACTGCTATACGTTGACACGTATAATTTAAAGCAATTCAACTACAGTCACCAGTCTAAAAAGTAGTCACTAGTTTTAAATTTGTTAACTACATTAAATCTATTTCTTTTAAATGTGTGTATATTTAAGAATAAATAACATATATACTTAAAATATACTTGCACATGAAACACTTTCAGATGTAGTATATATATATATATTTTTTTTTTTTAATATAGGACTATGAAAATATAATATATTTTACTACAAGATATTAGGCATAATGAAATAGATTCAGTGTGGTTAGCAATTTTTTATAGCTAGTGACTACTGTTTAAAAAGGCTTGTTTAACTGTAGATGAATTGCTTTAAATTATGAGAAGATTGACAGTTTCAAAGTAACATTGATGTTCCCTCAGAAGGCAGCTGTCCATTTAGGCAGCACACAGCTCGTTTCTGTCTCTTTGAACCTGTCCTCAGCTCTATTCAGTCATTTTGCTGGTGTGTGTGTATCACAGCCTGGGTGTGAAGAGGGTGTGTGTGTGTGTGTGTGTAAAGGCCCACAGTGGGAGTCCAGGTTTGGCTCCGTCTATGCGGAGCAGCCATTAGATCATGATAATTAGCTAGTGCATCTCAGTGGGCCCTCGGTAGGAGATCAAATGCTTCTCAGGACCCTCAAACACACACACACACACACACACGCACAGAGTTAATGAACACAAGCACCCAATTCTCCTCCTTACCCCATTCACACCCTCCACCAGGCGCTGTAAACGCTCCATCCTCACTCCACCTTTTCACACGGCTGTCCGTGGCGTTATTGGAGCACCAGCGGTGCGAGGACACAAAAGCACAGTGTTTATTTAACATTCCTTTAGAACTGGACTGAAAACGCCTGGTTCTCTATTAGGCCTCCAATTTAATTCTCCTTCCGTTCTCCTCAGGTCGCAGCGCCTTAGAAAAAGGAACAAATTAAACCTCATTTAAAAGCTTATGTGAATATAAAGGTCGTATATTGGGAAAAAAAAAAGTTTTATTATAAATTATAATTTAAATTATAAAATATTATTTAAATTATAATGTCATTACTAATAAATCTGACAGTAAATGTCACAAATACTTTTAGTTCAAATAAACGTTTTTGTACTTTTGAGAAATGTATCATAATCCATACAAAAATACAAAGCAGCGCAACTATTTTTAACATTGATTATTATAATAAATATTTCTTAAGCAGCAAATCTGCATGCTCCGATGATTTCTGAAGGATCAAGTGACAATGAAGACTGGAATAATGATGCAAAATAAGTAGCTTTGCATCACAGAAATATAATATCTCCATGTACATGTGAATAAAATGACACAGCGCGGTTGTGTGAAACATCCTTTTCCATTATCATTAACAGCAGCATTAATTACAAGACCAAGATTCGTAATAACAGAAGTAACTGCTACAAACGCTTTGAATTAGTGTGTCATGTGTATAAATGTGCACAAATAAATAAGAAAAAAGAAGCTAATGGCATGGCCTGTTTCATATTATTTTAGCGTGCTGCAAGTAATCTTGCATCTTGAGAAGAACCAGATTCACTGCTCTCTTGTGCAACGTGAGAAAATCAGACACAATGCATAAGGTTCAATTGTTTTAATGTATTCATGTTCGCTGTGTTTTAATTAAGACACTTTGTGTCCCACTAATTAGTGTCAGATTTGAGCAAATGTTGCAGCAGGAGACAAAGCGCCAAGTGCTATGATTTTAATATTCGTGAGAAGAACTGCAATGACATTATGACAAGTTGCTTTCTCACCAAACCAGTTCAGGCCATAAGAACTAGGAGTCAATGACGTTTGACGTTAAAATGTGCTTCCTCCGAGAGCCGGGCAAACCTAATCCCAATGTCATTTGCATTTATGCAGATTAATCTTCTAATCTGCATGTCTCGCTAATGAACAAGACAGAAATTGTGTGTGTGTGTGTGTGTGTGTGTGTGTGTGCAAGAGAAAGAGAGAGAGAAAGCTCTTGGTTAATTAGCAAATCTTTGCTTTGGATTCCTAAAGGTCAAAGTGCCAGAGGCTTACATACGCTTCCTTTATAACATGACAAGCTAGAAGTGACAAGTGCGCTGACAGCTTGTTCTTTATTTTCTTTCTTTTTTCTTTTCATTCTTTCTTACAAGATTGCAATCTGGTATTCAAAGCATGCAATATGTTGCATGCAATAAATTTGCTTGATCAAAAAAATAATAATAATTTGCAGTTGACATGTCATAAGGCGAGCTGTACTGCCTATAAAAAATAAATTTGATTTGTTACAGCGCAGAACTATTTAAGTGAACTGCAAAAATAAGGTAAAATAAAATATAAAATATAAAGGAAATTAATAAAACCCAATGGGCTAAATATTAAATTGCAATGAAATGACCACAAAATAATAATAATAGTATCCACACAACATGGTCCAGCTCTCACCTTATAAATGATAAAATATTTGCACTGACACAATTCTTTGTCAACTGTTTATATACAGAATTAGGCCTAAAACCAGGCTTCTGTGCTGTATTACTTAAGGCCAAAAAAGGTCTGAGGCATATTCCATTGCAAAACGTGAATATCTTCCTCAGTAATTTCCTACTTGAAGACGCAAAAAAAAGAGATGACAAGATGGGAGGTCTTGTTTTAAGCATAAACTTACTTGATTTTGATCAGTTTCACAGAAAACAAGACATCTTACTATGATTCTAAAGAAAGCGTATCTGGATTTAAGAATCATCACTTGTTAGTACCGTGATCAGAATGTAAAAGTCATTTTAATATACTGTTATATATATTGTTCTAATTATTTATTTATTTATTTTATTTGCAGATTTGATTAAAGCACACTTTGAGATAATGTGTCCAGTGTTTGGAGCAGTGGCACACGTGAGGATGCGCTTCATAATCAAATCCAGATGAAACAGACATTTCCAGAGTAATTCCCTGATTATCCCTGGCTCCAAACACACACAGCACTCATTTTCCCTGTCCTCGAACAACCCTCCTCAAAAGAGTCCGCACGCAAACTCAACACTTTATATCACCTTCAAAGGAAGAAACGTTAAAGGGAAAGTGCACCCCAAAGTTACAAATCTGACATGCATTTACTCTCTCATGACTGTCTGTAGGACTCGTCTTACTTTCTTTCATTCTGTGGAAAAACATTTGTGATTATAGTCATTTCATGGGGAAAAAAAAAACAAATAAATTAGTTAACTTTACAATAAGGGTAAATAAAAGCTCACACAAAATGACCTTGCGTATATTGATCCTGTGTGAAGCTAATGTTAAATAATTCATTTTACAGATCACATAAAAACCACTCAATATGAAAATGTAATAAAAGTTACAAGGGTAAATGATGGTTCACGCCAAACTGTACATTTTGTCATGCATTTCCTCAAACCAAATGGATGTCTATATTTTTAAATAAATTAATTAATAAAAGCATTTTTGTCTAAATAAATAAGTTTACTGTATTTTATACAAACAAAAAAGCTAAATAAATAATCAAAATGCTATGACATGATGAAATATCACAGTAGATTAGGTAATAATAAAGTACATTTTACACGAAAGTAATACTACATGTGGATAAATGTGTAATTTTGGGGTTTGGTTCTACATTATTAAACCCTGAATAATGTGCTTTTTTTACGTAAAAATGCAAAATCCATAGCTCAATCCTAACTTCGGTTATTTGAAATGGAGCACTGGGATCTGCTCTGCTAGCATCTTTCTCGCGCTGTCACGGTCAAAGGAATGTTGTGCTTGTGATTTGATTGACAGCTCTGACAGACGCGTGGTGCTGGTGGCATCAGACGGTCAGAGAGAGACAGTGACCCTCAGGGCCCCTCAGAGACGCTCAGGCCGTGTGTCTGGACAGAGAACTGTCAAAACTGAGCTGCTCCAATTGCTTAATAGACAGCTGACAATAAGAATAACATCTCAATAAATGAACGGTGCAGAATAATTTGCAGTAATTCTGTTTGAGGGCCTTCGTAGTAACACCATTACAAATGATCTATGAGTAAAAATGCAATGTGCGTATATGTGTTCAAATTTATGCATGTATGTGTACGTATTTATATTACATACAGAATGAGGGTCGAACAGCTGCTTCTACTAAATAGATTTCATTTGTTGAGTGTAACCCGTCTATCATCTCCTTCTGACACAAAGATATGCCAATTATTTATTTCATGTTTGATGTGATGATGAAAACAAGCGATAAGAGCACAGAGGAGGAACATCTAATTAACTCATAAGTGTAAACAACACGGAAATCTCAAAGGAAGAGGGAATTCAGAGCCATATCATGAGCTAAACATCTCGCGGCACATATGAGATTTGAGACATTATTAAATAAGGCTACATGTGTTGGCTATACTGTAAGATGTATAAGTTCAGATGGAATGAATGAATGAAATTTAACTGTTTATGTGTTTTATTTATTCATCCAATAAGCTCTCCTATTTTGTTCTGCCATAAAATATCAAGGTATTTGAATAAGATAATCACACATGCATATTTAAGTATGCATTCAAATACCAGGGTGTTACTCGTTTCATAACACAAGGCTATCTTTTTTATGCATTTCCAATAACCGTGAGTCATTCCGCTGTTAAAAGCATGGTTTTCATTTTGTACAAACATGCACCTATATTCATGCTGTATGTTTGCACACGCATGTTTTGGGTTTTTTTTTATCTCTTGCTTCATTAAGGTGAGTTTCCACTGAAGACGGTGAAACAACAACCGTCCCAAAACTGACAGACAGGATTTCAAGAAGCAACAGATAAAATTCAGCATATGGATTACATGTTCTCTGAACACACTTCTGTCTTCGCCTCGGGATTTCAGAGTTTACAAAGTGACAAAAGCCGCCCTCTGCACACATCTCCACTGACAACATTTCCCACAATGCACTGAATCCCAGTCGCTGAACCGTGAATCTGGTCTGAAACAGCTCCTAAATGAGCGACGCACGATGGGCATATTTCAGAACGTAAATTAAAAGCGATCCGTGAGCAGTACTGCGAGTGACGCACCGTGAGAGGTATGCAAAAGGTGAGCGGTGGAAAGTCTCCTGGAAGCAGCGTTCCTCACGCCTGCGGTAAACAAGACAAGTCGCTGCAGGCTTGAAGATGTTCATGCATGACAGGAGCGAAACACTTCACTATTAACACTGGAGCTGCACTTGATGAAGTTTAGCTGCACTTACTAACCTGCCGTTTGTGTATTTTGATAACAAAATGTGTTGAGTTCAACTTGGCTGACAGTTTGTTTTATAAAAGTCTTTTAGTGTGTGCGCTTTTGGACGAGGAAAAAACACGCAAGCCATCCCGTCTGTTGAGCTGCGCTCGTAAAACTTTAACAGCTTGATTCATTGGCTTTTGGTTGCTTCATTCCTAACGCCCAGCAAACAAGTTTCCTGATGCTCGCTTTTCTACATACCTTTACTTTTTCTTATGTGTATAGAACTTATTATCTAATTAAAATGCACTTCTGTTTATAAGTTTAGTTGTTGTTTAAAAAATTTTTTTTAAAATAGGCTACAGTAAAATTGTGAATTACTATTGCAATCTAAAATATAAGTTTTCTATTTCTGCCATCAAAGCTGAATTTTCAGCTTCATTGCTGTCACATGATCCTTCACAAAGAAACATTTCTAATTATCATTAATGATGAAAACAGTTGTGCTGCTGTATATATTTCTGCAAATTGTCACAGATTTTAATTTTCAGGGTTTCAGGGTTCAATGAATAGAAAAGTTCAGCACCTATTTGAATTAGAAATCATTTGTAACATAAATGTCACCTTTGACCAGTTTGGTGCAATTTCATTTTAGTTTCAATAAATAAAACTCAAAAGTTAAGAATCAAATCTAAAATCACATACATGCATGCATAATACTGAAATTCAATGCAAAGCTGAGAATTGTTCTGGATAGAATTGTGCGATTGCAAAAGATTCCCGCCCCTGCTTAAAAAGCACTCTCAAACCAATCATGGTAACGTAAAGTAACATGCTAAAACGTCTCAGAATATCACATGAAGATGGATTTTTTTCCCTTTTTGACTTGGCCATTTTCCAGCAACGCTTGATTCTTCATTCTCCCTGCAAATCAGAAGCAAACACTTCCTGATTCTCACACCTGCCTGGAACGCTCCTTCCCATCACGGGCTGCAACGCAACCCCACACCTTCCCTAAACACAAACTCGCCCCCCTTGCTTCTCTGCAACATGCTGTCCTTTGAAGAGGAAAAAACTGGCTGTAAATTCCAGCTCTTTCTGCGAGCTCCTTCTGCGATTAGCGAGGTTAACAAGCTTCCCCGGCTTAAGCTAATGAGAAGCGTCTATACGCAGGGGTCACTGCGGGGCCCCCTTCCTCGGCTCCACGGTTTCTCCTCCATTATTTGTCCTCTCTCTCCACAGCACCGGCCCTTTCTCCGTCCTGCTGGGGACAGATGGGGGTTCTCATTAAGACAGGATGTACCAATGCGCTGTAAACTGCTTTTTTCCCCTTTTTTCTTTTACTCCCTTTTGCTTTCTCTCTCTCTCGCTCTCTGAGAATCTTTGGTCTGCTGGAGATCAGTTGCAGATGTAGAGGGACTGAAAGCAGACACACTGTCGGCCATCGCAGAAGGAGCCTCGCGGATCACCACAGAGAGGAACAAACATCTAAATTTACACAGGGCTGTGTGCCACGGGACAGTCAGAGACTCAATGGTTCTTCTTCTTATTGAGTTGGTTTCATGGTTCCCTGGAGAAAGTTTTACAGTAACATCCCTCGGAACTCGGAATCGCATCTATTTGGTAACCATGGCGACTCCAGTTAAGTTCTGATTTAGAACACTGGGAGATATGGAGAAATGTATCATTCCATCAATTGCTCTCCAAAAGTTCCTCTGCAGCGAATGGGTGCCGCCGGAATAAAAGTCCAAACAGCTGATGAAAACATTACAATAATCCACAAAAAGCTGTATTTCTGTAAGAAAAAAAAAATCCATTAAAACTTAAAATAATTATTTCTAGCTGAAATAGGAGTCCATGATCCACAATATTGCTTGCACCATTTAAAAGTCAAAACAGTAGACCTTATATGAATATGTTAGTGGATTTTTAAAAATTATAAATGATATCAGGAAGGATTATTATGGATAATGAACAAAGGCAGCGGTTTACAGTTAATGATGAATTGACTTAACGATGAATTTGAGTGTTGCAAACATAGCTTTTGGCCTTACTAAACGTTAACTGATGGACTAGAGTGGTGTGGATTACTTGTGGATTATTGTGATGTTTTTATCAGCTGTTTAGACTCTCATTCTGATGGCACCCATTCACTGCAGAGCATCCATTTGTGAACAAGTGATACATTTCTCCAAATCTTTTCTGATGAAGACATAAACTGGTCTACATCATTTAAGACCTGGGGGTGAACACATTTTCAGGAAATATTTATTTTTTGGATGAACTATTTCCTTTTGCAAAATTCATCAGACTGTAAAAGTCTTCTAACTGTAACTTCCTTAAAAAAAAAGAAGAAAGCAACTGGAGGGAACTGAGCAAACAGAATGGCAGAGTTTCCTTAGTTTACATGCTACACAGACCCCTGTAGCACATCACCTGTCAATCAGCAGCACACTGACTCTACACAGGAGCCAGAACATGCCTCAACCTGCTTCTGTGTGCATGTGTCATACATTTACATGCAAGAAATTATCCCATGCTTCATGTTGAGCAAGAGGAAAAGTTCCACATCAATGCAATTTGCAGAGTTACTGTATAAAGGCATCTGAACATGGACGTGTCATGCCCAAAAAGATAAGACTGACTTTATTAATTCCACAATGGGGAAATTCCTTTAAAACAGCAGCATTAGCAGAAAATCAGTTTAACAGGATCCATAGGATCAACAAATAACAGTACAAACAATATAAACAATTTAGCTGTAAAAATATAAGGAAAAAACTAAGAAAACATTCACAGTGCTGATTATATGAATGGAACAAAGAAAGGAATTGAAATGTGTGCACATGTATGTTTAATATAAGTGGGGATTCAATGCTTTTAATTCTTGAATTATTCTACTTGAACTTAAACTAAAGTCACCTCAAACAAGGCAGAAGACATCTGAACAAGACTTACTTTTATGCATGTGGAATTGATTGGATCCTTAAAAGTGGATGTTGAAAGCACAACGAAACCTTGTGATTGGAAATCCGTTTCAAAACATAAGCAATTTGCGTCTTCAACATTTCCCATGCAGAGCATTTACTTGATTTTGGTAAAAGACTGTGCACAATAAGGTACATATAATGAAGTACATAAAAATCTGTTTTGACTCACCCCTACAAAAGAGAGTATGTGGAACAAAGAGCAAATAAAATGGTGTTTTCATTAAACATAAATACAATATAATATATAGGAGATCTTGTATTTATGTTTTTGATATAAATAATGATTTTTTGTAGAATATTTTATAGATATTTAATCAAAATATTGGTGCTGAAAAGTACATTTCCATATTATTTAGAATTATACAGAATACATCCAATTACATATTCACACAGTGCCATACTGTATATTTCTGAGGTCATGCAGCTGAAGAAGGGTTACATGCATGCCTGTGTGTTTCCTTTTCTACTCACATTAAACTCACGAGCTGTCGCTGAAGGCAGGACGTCTAACACGATGGAGGACAATGCAATGAGAATAATCAGGACAGGGCGTAATGATAATTCAATTAAAAGGTCCCCCTCCCCACAGGAACTTGAGAAAGCTTCTGTTTAGATCTAATTAAGTGCACCTCCTACGGCAGGAGGCGTGGCTAAAGTCCTGGGGGAGGCTCAGTTAATTTACTAATTAATCTTCACAAGACTCATCTGCATGGCCAAAGGGGAAACAGAAAGATGGATAGAGAGAGAGATAATAAAAAATGAACTGTTTTCTATTTCATTGGAAGATTTTGACCTTCCATGTACAGCTGCGGTTCAAATCCTACTTAGCCGCCTACCTAGACAGCATTCATGAAATCAATGCAAAAAAGTAGCCTGAAACAGTTCATTCAGACAAATTAAAATGACATTTTCATTTCAGGTTTAGCGGGGGAAATAAAAAATGAGAAAGTGTGGTGATTGAAAATAATAGATAATAATAGCAAGATAAAAATCCAATTTAGACAAAAAATTATACATAGAAAAATTATCAAACATTTAATAACAGGGTTATTTAAGTTAAATAATAAAAAACAATTGTTTTTACATGCTAAAAAATAAAATAAAACTTTTAATTAAATCTGTAATAAAAAACTAATTTTCATAGTAGTTTGACTTGATGCATTAAATTGAAATAGATGTGAATATAAACTAAAAACTATTTAAAAACCTTTTTTTATTATTAAGACAACTCGATATGTGTAATGTTTTTTATCACAATGCCTAACAATATTCCAAATCCTAGATCCTTACTAAAGAGATTCCATTAGCTACAATGCTGCCTTAGAAGGTAACTGTCTATGTAGGGAGTAAAAAGCAAGGCAGTGCACTAGGTTTTGGTCCAGATTGATCTGATTTGGTGAACTGTTCCATTTTAAGCTTCACTGGCAATTAAACAAAGATTCTGTGGCACCCAAACTACTCTGGTGGTAAAGTTCCTCATCATGCTAGTCCTCCAAAAGTATAACCAGCCTGTCATTCTCCGTTACACTTTAACAGAAATAGTGTTTTATGGTGTGCGATGACTGCTCTGTGCCGATAAGAAGTGTGTGTGTGTGTGTGTGTTCTTCAGGGTTACACTGAGCTCTGGGGAAGGACAGTAGTGTGTGTGACAATGTGACGCTCACCGGAAGAGACAGCGATGTAATTTGCCCTTCCAACACCACAGGCTCTTGCATAATATGCCCCCCTTTCACTCACAGAGCATGAAAGGGCTTTTATGTCGGATGTGGTAGCTGTACATTTAAAATAACACAAAGATACGTTATGTTTTTGAAAATTTTGGAAAAATAAAAAAATATAATTCAAAAGTTTACCCAAAAAAATGACATATACTCGACCTTAAGTTTGTATCTTCATCTGATTTGGAGAAATGTAGCATTGCATCACTTGCTCACCAACACATACTCTGCAGTGAATGGGTGCCGTCAGAATAAGAGTCCACAGTAGAAAAAAACATAATAATAATCCACACCATTCCAGTCTATCAGTTAACCTTTTGCTAGATATTAATCGCTGGACTGGAGTGCTGTGGATTATTGCTATGTTTCTATCAGCTCTCATTCTGACGGCACCCATTCACTGCAATGCATCCATTGGTGAGCAAGTGATGCAATGCTACCTTTCTCCAAATCTGAATTTAGAAACAAAATCATCTACATCCTGGATGGCCTGAGTGGGAGTATATTTCCAGCAACTTCCTTTTCCTTAATGCCTAAACTCAATGCCTCTCTAATACCAATATTAGTATAACACACAAAAAAAATCATAATGTAAATAGAAGCTGTTGCACTTGCCGTATCTGTAACAGTAGTGGATTTGTGTTACTTGTGTTATTTAACACCCAGCTCGAGGTCACAAGCATGCAATGAGACTTAAGTTTCCACTCTATTTGAGATTCAGTACTATGACATTTTCCTGTGATACAAATGAGTCGGGGACGATGTTATGGCATGCACTATTGCGAAAAGCGCTGCTGAGCTCCAGATGAAAATGATTAAAACAGACAAATTGTGATAAATTGGCTTGGGTTTGCTTTCTTGAACTGCAATTCATGCTCGGCGCCTATGTCAAGGACATAAAGGTGATATTATGCGAAAGTAAAAATCTAAAAATTTATCACAGTAAAAACAAAACAACAACACAGACTTGCCTAGGCAATAAAGCCTGTAAATAAAAACTGTCCTGCTTACATGTGTGTGTGTGTTAATTTCTTTCACTTTTCCTCCAGTGAAACCCTGCGAGTTTAAACACGTCTCTCTTCAGCTCAGCATTGTCTCAGAACGGCTCAGTACAACACAGAGGTTACAACTGCATTTCTACATTAACTCTTAAGAAAAGTGATATTTGCCCTGGTTAGATATTGCTTTGGAATTACTGAGTTATTCTGAGTGAAGACTGATTGATCAAAAACCTTTCCAAAGAATAAACTGCAAATGATTACACAAAATCTGCTATTATAAAAACGAATACGTTTTAGACGCAAACTGAGAATGACTTGCAGCACTATATAACTAGTTTCCATTTACTTCTCCATATCACTTTTTGTAATATTTATATACTTACTCATCCCAAGTATATCTAAGTACATAAACCATCCCAGTATGTGGCAGGACATCCCATCCAGTTTCTGTTACAATGAAATATACTCAAATATTTTTTCTTTTCATATTAAGAAGATGAAAAACCAAAACATGAGATAAAACATTTCCTTAGCAAAACCAAAAGTGAAGATCAATAAAAATAAATATTAAACAATAAAATGTAATTGTAGTAAAAGTAAATTAAAATATGAATATATATATACATATATATATACATACATACATATATTTATTTATTATTATTATTTATTATTTATTTTATTTTATTATTTATATAAATTTATTATTTATTAGAAAAAATTATATATATATATATATATACTTTTTCTAATAAATAATACATTTATATAAATAATAAAATAAAATAAATAATAAATAATAATAATAAATAAATACTATGATTTTAAGGGATAATGTACAATACTTATTTAAAAAATCTATAAACATTTTTCATTTCATTGTCTGGCATTAAATTGTTTTAAAGTTATTTATCTGCATTATATCAGCCACTGTGCTCTCTATGACACAAACATGAATATCACCGAACATGAGCATCATTCCATATATTCTAAGACAATCTTACAGGGGTTAATAGGAATGCGTTGTGTCATTTTATAAGTGTAAAGAACAGTTTGGCCACAGGGCCTGAGCCTCCAGACATACATGAGAAATAAATACATGCTCCTTTGTGTCCCGTTTTATTAAATAATGAGGATCTTGTGCAGCTGAACCTGTGTGATCTATCCTCTTGTCCACACGTATGACTGCGTGTAAGCATGTACTGTTTGCGAGAGCTACAAGATGTGACCGTTTCCTTCTGCGTTTGTGTGTTAGCCTGCCAAGTGTCATATTAAGATCCTGAAAGCCCTCTGCAAAGCTCTTCAGATGAGACCTGCAGGTCACTTTCTCCACCTCCAGAAGCCCCAAACACCTGCCCTCGGGCCCCATGATGCCCGTCATCCCTCGCGCCTGACCTCCGGCCCTCAGGACACAACGCCTACATCGCCTGTCTGCATCTATCTTCCTCTCCTCCTCTTGCCCTCTCGGATCGGTCTACAAGCACAGACGCTTGCCAAAGGCGTCACTTTCTTTTAAAAAACTGTGTGGGAGAACGGCGTGAAAATGAACATGCCACATATCATAATTATTACAAAAAGGATTTTTACTGTAGTTCAAATTTTACATACTTGACTTAATTTGACTTTTACTTAACTTCTGCTTTTGCCACAACATCAGACACACAGCTTAATTTGTGTACAATTATTAGACAACATTGTAATGGTAAATGACGAACAGGAAACTGAACCTGAATATATCCTCAATTAGCCATTTTCAAGAATCAGCTATCTCTTCCATCTTTATTTGACCCTCTAACTTCTATTCTTTAAACTTAAAAACAGTTTAAAACCAGGCTGTTTTGGGTCACCATTAACTAAAAAAAAAGCCTGGTTACTAACTCTCTTCAAAATATCTTCCTTTGTGTCTGGCAGAACAAAGGTGAGCAAATGATGACCGAAATTTCATTTTTTGGTGAACTGTTCCTTTAATTTACATGTATAGGCTATAATATAAAAACATTATTTAAATAGGATATTTGGAATATATACACTGTATATATATACTGTATATATACACACATATATACACACTATACCAAAGGTTTGGGGGCAGTAAGATTGTACTTAATGAATGCGTATTCATTTTATTCAACATATATTATACTTCTATTCTGATAAAATGAAAAGTTCATAATATATTCACACAGAAAACTCAACATTTGCAATAATATCTCCCAGCAATTCTGCTTTTTCAGTATTTTTGATCAAATAAATGCAGCCTTGCTGAGCAGAAGAGTTCTCTTACAAAAACATAAACACATCATACTGACTCCATGTTTGACACAAATCTACGCCGATGCCACAAGACAAAACACTTTTTCCCCAAATTGTGTGGTGACGGACAAAAAGCATCCATGTTCCCACTGTAAATGACGTCTTTGCTATTTACTCATCACTGTACTCTCTCTCTGTCCATCTCCTCTCCGCTCTCCGTCCCTCCAGATTTTCTGAGAAAATAGCTGAGGGCCAGATGAAGGCTTTGGCTGCATCTCTGCGTTACCAGCTAAGACAAATATTTCCCAGGATGAGTCCCGTTGCCCGCAGGATGTTTACACGCAGCTCCCCTCCCACCCTTGGCCTGGCTTTGCCTCTTTCATCCACTTCCTAGGCTTCAGCCCCCCAGACACACACAGACAAACACAAACAGCGTGTATCGGGCAGATCACCTTCACACGCTTTCGGTTCAACTGCCTCTGACCTCCTTGTCTTGCCCCAGATTTGCGTGACCTCACCCTGTAGGCCAAGTACACAAAACAGGCTCTGTCAGTTAGCATAGCGTACGGTCTAACCTAGCATAACACGCAGATATCTTTGAGAAGAGCATTCGTGCCAAACCGAGAGGAAAAGACAAACACAATGATACTGTAGACTGGAGAACGTCTCAAATAAACAACGGCAGACTGAAATGGAAATAAAAGTAGCAGGTATTTGATCATTTTTAGATCAACATCTGTGAACAAGCGAATCATCTGGAAAGCATCATTTCTTGGTGCAAACATAAACACACTAAAAAAGAAATGGCGGAAAAAAATACATATTGTGTTTAATTGGATGCATTGTGTGGTTCAGCAACTTTATAGCTGGCATTTTATGCATCCTAAACCCACATAGTTAAGCACTGTTTTTACACTTAAACTGCATCACTTGAAATGATGCACAATAATGCTAGTCTGTTCACCAGGGATGTTTACTTTTTGTATTTGTCTTTTGTTTTCCTCCCACATCACACGTCTAGTACTTCATCTCAAACTCTTCACTGGCACTCACGTCTTCTTGGTAAACAAGTTCACTAGCATAAATCCTTACTTGGGGCAAAATTGTTGGTTGTGGAGACCACAACAGAGGGACAGACTAAAATGTGGATTAAAAAAATAAATAAATTATAGAAATCATCAATGTAATGCAACACAATATTGAAATAGTTTATGATTAGTTCACTCTTATTTGGTAATATATAGATAAATAAATATTTTAATAACACTTTTTAAATAAAAATGGTATTATTAATAATTTAAATATGAGTAGCAGCTAAAATAAAAATAATAATCATCATTTTAAACATACATATATATTAAACTAATAATAAATTAAGATAATAAATTAAGGTGTAAACCCACCACAAAATGATAAATTAGTATTTTTATTATTAATAAAATGTTTATTAATATTGCTTTTTTGTCATTATTTGTCTAAATACGAGAGATTTTCATTTCAATATTTTATTAATTTGTTATGTTATTAATTTATTATTTATGAGTTCACCAAATAGCAAAAATAAAGCATGATTTGTTGTTTGTGATCCTAATCAAACAGGAAAAAACCAAAAGTTGAAACCCACTTTAAACCAATTCTTTTAAGAAATTTAAAAATTCTTTCTCTGCAAAGATTTGGTTAGTTTGCATCCCACCAATAACACAGACTAACCAGCTGTAAGTCTACTAGCAATCAAAATACAGAGAATATTGTTTTAATATCCCTCAGGGATGTCTTGGGAATGTAGATAAGAGCTCAGAAATGAGACTGTCCAGATGAAACGATCACATGGATGTTTCAGCAATCTGGGCTGAATCCTTACTAAGTGTCTTATTCATCGTCTGGTCTTGCCCTCATCGAAAGTCAGTGTCTTTCCTAGCTCTAGATAACTTCCGGATTTGTTGCATGTCTTGAGAGAAGGCCAACATTGAGAGGTCAGTGAGTGCACTTCGATTCACGAAGACACCCTTTACTTACCAACTAACCATAAAAAAATACAACAGACCATGACAGGATGCAAAAAAAGAAGGAAGGAAAGAATAAGGGGGAAACACAGAAGTGGCAGTTTTTAATTCAGAGGACACAGAGCCTGTCCTTGATTAACATCTCACCTTACGCCATGTATTTTGGAAACATCCGGTAACATTTGTATTCTCTAGTTCGGTAAATCCTTTCGTCGATTAAGAGGAATTAAGGGCTTTGTTTCTCTCATGCAGCCTGTAAAGGGTTACGCATCTCACCTTATTAAACGTACTGTGCAAACTCAGCAAAACATGTCACAGCTTGACACGTTCAGACCTGAACTCTCTCACGGGCCGCATACTTCTGCTGCTATTGAGGACGCTACGCGACACACCGGCTGGGTTTAAATACTGAGTGTAATAATGTGTGAACTAGATCATATTTTCAGCTGAAAACGTGAGCGGTGCAGTGTTAGGGTGTTGTGGGCGGCTGCCAGGGCGTTGCAATGTGGTTACCGCCTGCTTTATCATCCACCAGAGAAAAAAAAATCTTCTCACTTTTTAGAAAAATGCTTATTCATAAAATGTTTGAGGTCTCATTCATGGCTGAAGCACAAATCATGCAGCTAACAAGCTACCAGTGTTATTTTAGTATCTCTGGGAAATTACAATAATTTTATTACTTTTTTTAATTTAATAACAATATTTCTACATACATTTACACTCAACAAAAATATAAACGCAACACCTTTGTTTCTGCTCCGATTTTTCATGAGATGGACTTAAAGATCTAAA
>JAUCNO010000216.1:0-14573 GCA_032353835.1 Enteromius viviparus
AAGGAATGGTCTCTTTTCTCTGATCTGGTGTTCTCCAAACTCTTCAGGCATTACAGGAGAAACCTCAGAGCTGTTATTTTGGGAAAAGGACATAGCAATAATTGTGGCCAACATGTATCTCCCCATTTTCAATTGTTTTACTTCAATGGTAGGTTTGAATTTTGTGGAATTTTTTGAATGAAAGATCAAAAGGATGAACAATGTAGATTTATTTTCACAGCCACCTTTGCTCAGATTTACCAAGGGTGCCAATATTAGTGGAGGGCACAGTAGCATACTAAAATATTTTTTGTGCACAAAGAAAACTTAGATAAAAACTAAATTCAATAATTTCAGTTGTGTTGGTGTCTATGGAGCGTCGGAAAACTTGTGGATTTCATTTGTTTTCTGATAATAAACAAAGGTCTTACAGGTTTGAACATGATAGTAGACCTGTAACCAGACCAGACTATGTTTATTTGTCTGTCTTTTCATTCAGCTTGTTTGCTGTCATGGTTGCACATTAGTTCCTCCTCCCCTTTCGCATTATCAGGTGTACTTAAGTAGCTGTTTGTGTCTCACTTGTCGCCGATCACTGTGGATGTACCTTGTGTTTCCCCCTTTGTAAGTCCTTCGTGTTCCCTGTGTTTTTCCTATTTCTGGATTATCTTTCTGGACCTTGCCTGTTCCTGGACTCTCGCTCTTGCCTTTCCCTTTGGATGCCGTTTGCCGATCGCTCGACTCCCCGGCTATGGACTTGGATTATTCTTGTGTCTCTGCCTTTGATGCTCATGTTTGCTGTTGTCGACCCTGCCTGATTCTACCCTGTGCTTGTTAATAAATAAGTAGTTTGCATATGAATCCGCACGCCTTCTGTCTCCATCGTTACAAGACCATTATAGTAGGGTGATTATTTAAAGAATCACAACCCTTAAATCAATTTCAGACAAGGGAAAATGATATTTAAAAAATGAAATATAATAGGCTATTCATTAATATTTATAAAAAAAAAATAGTAAGCAATAAATAGCTACATAAAATGTTTTAATGTTTTAATTATCATGTTTAATTTATGCATTATATATACTGCATTTGCACTATCACTGGAATGTTCGGGGTCAGTATGTTTCATTATATATATTCTTATAAATCTAATTTTAACCTTTTTAATTATCAAAGAATCCTTATATACTGGACATATATACTGTATAACATTTTATTTCAATTTATTATTTTATTCTAGATAATATAGTCAGATATTAGTTACATATTACATATTAGATAGTCAGGTGGATGGATGGATGGATGAATTAGATATAAAGGTGAACATTTGCCATAATCATCAGGCCTTGAACCTCAGCTGGGTATCATTGCAGGATGAAAAGTGACACAGAAGCAGCAAGGTCAAATCAGCGAGTAAAAGTGTTCAGGATGACAGAACATCAGCACAACTCTGCACTGAAAGATTGTTAAACATTAGAGACGTCTAGAAAAAGTCATTTAGTGGCCACTCACATCCTTGACGCAAAGACTGATCCAAGGCCTTAAAGGGCCGTTTGCATTTTCTTCACACACTCACAGGAGGTAATCATGCTTGAAGAGGGTATATGCTCGCATAGTCGCTACTTAATTTCCTTTGAGCGATAGCAGAAACATTGATTGAACACACACTCACTCACTAAAATCAATGGAGAGGTGAGAGACAGACACACCTTCTAAATCCCTCGTTCAGCTTTGATTTGCACCCTCATCCTCCTCTCCATCTGTCAGCTCACCTCCAAACGCTAATGTGGTCATTGACACCCACGAGGTCTCTGTGCAGCCGCTAGCTTAGTGCATTCACGCTCATTTGTTCTGACGTTCCCTCTGATCAGCTGCTTCTTGGCCTGTAAGGCCAGCTAGAAATGATCACACACGGCAGCGTATGATCAAAGCCCTGCTGGTTTGATATTGTCATGTATAATAAACATGATCCATCTCAGGAGGTCGGCCTCTTGTTCTACAGCTCCAACAGTATTTGCTGTGATATATAAAAAAGTACTACATTGTACTCCTGTTATTCTGTGAAGTGCTCTTTGTTCTGCGCTTGGGTTTAAAAAGTCAGTTCATAAAGGGCAAAACTCAGAATTTGGATCTTTTTTTGTGTTTAGAATTTGAACTGCATTTAACTTTCTGCTATTTCCATTCAACTTACAAGTCTTACAGATGAATTTGAGCTGAGCTGGAATAACTTTTTTTTGCAATTGCGATGGAATATATTTAACTTCATTCCATTGCACTGAAAAAAAATGATTTACTATTACAGTATTATTAGTATAACTATTACTGTATTATTTTATTTACATCACAGTTTTAATTAAAGGAACACAAAAATTTTTTTGAAAACAGGCTCATTTTCCAACTCCCCTACAACATTGAAGTTGTACCGCTTTTGATGCCATTCAGGCGATCTCTGGGTCTGGTGGTAGCACTTTTAGCTTTAGCTGAGCATTTGAGCGTGATGCTAACGGTCTAACCAGTTTCAATTATCTATGCTAAGCTAAGCTAAAAGTGCTACTGCCAGACCCAAAGATCAGCTGAATGGATTAAAAACGGTAAAACTCAAGTGTTTAACTTGTTGAAAAAATTAGCCCATTAAAAAAAAAAAAAAAATGGGTGTGTTCCTTTAAAATTATCTTCTATTTCATTATTGTAAACACTAGCATTCAAATGTTTGGGGCAAGTAAGATTTTAATCATTTATTTATTTATGAAACCATTTTTTTTTTTTTTTTTTTTACAAAGGAAGCTTTGAGTTTAAAAAATGACATTGGTACCATTTTTAACGAATACATATTTCTGGAAATTTATTTTAAACATTGAAGGAAAAATATAAAATTTAAAGCTGTAATTATATTTTACAATATTAGTGTTTTTACTGTATTTCTTATTAAATAAGTGCAGCCATGTTGAGTATAACACACAAAAACTTGGGGAACGTGGGGGAAAAAAAGTGTGAATTGTCCATCTGCTGCCATTGACGTCAGAGCTCAGGATAGTCACTAGTGCCAGTTTTGAAAAAATCAGTCGATCATTGTCATGATTTGTCATACGTCTCAATGATTGCCTCAAAGTTGTTGATTTTATATTGTGTCTTTCCTGCCGCTCCTGTCAGCACTTAAGCACTTGCCACAGAGATAAATGTGAATGCTAATGGATAGCTCTCTATTCTCCCATCAGCACACCTAGACATTATAATTGAAGTCAGACAGACAGACAGACATGACGCATAAAATGACTGACAGATTCAAACAACTGATCCACAATATAAGTGCTTGGAGACATGCGAGTATGTTGGAGACGCAGCGTCCAGTACAGGTCTCTCAGTCTCGCTTTGTTAGAGCAGAATCCCACAAGACCCTTAAAAGTCAGGCAGCAGGGATTTAGCCATTCCTCTGAAGACAGGAGACTGCTAAACTGCTTTCTAGCGCATAAGAAAGTGAAAGCTCTCATGGGAGGAGAGGCCTGCCAACCAAGCTGTGCTTGTGTGCCAGGGGGGAAGGGAAGAAGAGAAAGGCAGAAGGAAACAGAGAACAAGGTATTAGTGAGAATTTGAAGAAAATGTACATTTAAGAAGCATTCCATCTGCTCGGGGGTATGTGATGATGGATGAGCCAAGTTTCTGGCAAAGCATTAAGCTAAACTTTACTGATGAAGTATTTGATTTTTTTGAACATTTCACATTAAAATTTGGTGCTACAGTATTTGAAGCACCACCTGAGTGTTTTGATTCACTGCATGTCTATATTTAATCAAACACAATGGCTAATAAATGAGTAAACTGATCAAAGTTTGGCTGATGTTTCTCTGTTGATAGCTATTCAAAAGGGGCTGTGTTATGATGAAATACTATACAGTATGCATCTTGGCAAGCAACATATAGCAGATCTGTACCAGGATATGATTCGTTCGTCAAATTCATTCAAGTTCTTAAGTTCTACGAGTTTTTAAACATTTTGATGCCAAGGTCCTCCAAATAATGAAAAAATATATTTTTATATATTTATATAAAATATAAAATATATAAAAAATAAATAAAAATAAATAAATGTACATCATTCTCAGTAAAAGTGAATGGTTGATTTTCCGAACTCTGTCTGTTAGTGCTATGTGGTTAATGTTCAATGTGCTTAAAATATTTTTTCATGTCAAACTGAGTCCAATTCTCAGCAAGAGGCTATATAAAAGATTTCCTCTTACATTATACCTAGCAAACGTTTAAAATTTGAGTCTGAAAGCACTCCTAGATTTTTGTCAGCACTTCTGAGACATAGAAAGCTTTCATTAGTGAGAAGGGACTTTCTGGAGGAAGTACAATACAGCTACATAAGAGCTTCTCATCTGCTGACAGTATATACATACACATAAAAAAGCTAATTTTTGAATTCATACTAAACACATGTCATCTCATCACAGTGTGTTAATAGAAAAGAGAAGAAATCACATGCGAAAAGGTTCTCCCCGATGAGAAAAGATGCTTTTATGTTTTAAAAGAAGTTCTTATTCTCTCTCATGAGATGAATAAATGTGCTCTCCCTCATGTCTCTTCTCTCTCACACACCCATACAGTAGTTGAAACCTTGACTAGATTCTAAAGATCAGATCTGTCCATCGTAAAACTCCAGTTCACTTCTGTAGACATTGTAGCTTTGTGAAATAATTTTTTTCACTTCAAGGCTTAGAATGAGCATAACTTCTCAGGCTCAATAAATAATGAATTTGGTAGGTCAAAGCACTATGATCTGGACAAGGATTGATCCTATCAATACAACATCATTACTGAAAGCATCGTACCTCAAGATCAATCCTCCCACCTTTAGTGTTAGTAAAGCAGGCACAAGCTAACCTTGATGAAAGCATGAGAACTTGAAGTGTGTCGAGCTTGTCTTTTTAATCTGCTCTTTTCTGAACACAGTTTCCATCGGCCGGTGTACAGGAAAGAGGATTAGAGATCAGAGTCTGTGTCTAAATCACTCCGCTTCAGTACAAAGCCACTCCGATTCAAACATTTGATTCAGATTCACAAGTCACGTGTCCGGCCGGGTCAGAGGACAAAATGGAAGATGATTTGATAAAGGAGCGGTGCGCGGATGAGACTCACTGACTGATCATTATCCACTCGCAATGCCGTTTTCTTTCAGATCGCCTAAGACAATGACAGCAGAAATTAAAAAGAGAAGAGAGCAGAGTGTGAAATAGCTGCATTATTGATGTGTCAAGCGTTTGTTATTGTGCCACCTCCAGACAGAGTCATTACAGCCGTTACCACCCTGTCAAAATAACCATCCACACAAGATCTCCCACAACACACACACACACACATAGTGACCTCTTTTAATCAGTGAAAACCCTACACTTTCTTCTACTTTGGTTTCATTTGTGGGTTCATTTCTCATATTTCAACATACTTACACTAATGCACGAACATATAATTAGCATGTTTGCATACAGTATGTTCCCAAACAAATAATAGTGTGTTTGCAGACACACAAAGCAGTTGCACAGAGCATCTGCCATGCCCCATTTATCATGTCGCGTGTGAATGCAATATCCTGTTCTGCTGTCACTAGATGGCATAGCTTGGGAATTTTTTGCCCCCTCGCAGCCACAGCTTGTGGTTTGATGAAATGCATTCTGTTCAGCACACTCTTACAGATTGGATACACAGATCAACAATTTTACAATATTTATATTTATACACATACTGTATAAAATATAGCTTGTGTCAGTAAGATTTTTAAATAGCTAATTAAAACACTGGGATGCATTAAATTAATCAAATGGTAAAATAAAGACTTTTTATATTTAAAAATATATATATATTATTTCAGATAAATGCTGCTCTTTTGAGATCATTTTCCCCAGCTGTTTTCAACATCTGCTTCCAACATTGATGCTACTAAGAAATGTTTCTTGAGCAGCAAATCCTCATATTATAATGGTTATAACTTGAGTAATGCTGATTAAAATACAGCTTTGCATATGTTATTATATCATAATGAAATTTCTCAATGTGGCTATTTTTACTTTATTTCTGATCAAATTAACGGTGAGTGTAAGAGACTTTTTTTTAAAACACTGTACAATCTTCTACATAGTCAGGTTTTTGTATTTCTTTTTGCTTTTCTAACTTAACGTTGCCCAAGCAGCATAACCAAACCACTGACCAGTGGCATTACACGATAAGTGGATAATAGCTTTGTAGGCAGCCAAATAACATCACACACAAAAACACTTTTAAAAACAGGTTGTTCAAGTGAGAAATGTAAGAAAATTGCTGTTGTTATTCCCCTGATGTTGGTAATCATCGTGAGTCACTCTGAGACGAGCATGTTAACATCTGTTGAGCTGTTGCTGATGCACAATGACGGTTTGAAGAATTGTGAACAGCAGGAGCCTCATTATTCATGTCAAATCAGATGTGTTCACTTTCTGAAGAGAAACTTGACGGATGTGGTCACTACAAAAGGATGTTGTATGGCTATATAATGGTTCTACAAAAATGTCTACTCTTTTTGAAAAAGTATACTGTATGAGAATAAAAAATGAGAATGTTTTGATTTACGCACAAACTATTCCCTTTAAAGCAACATTTTTGGTATTATTCCCGAGCAAGCATGAGTGCATACACACCACCCACACGGTGGAAATACTAGTAGACACAAAACTGTGTACTAGAAGATTATCTGCTAATATAGAATTGCTCATGCTCCTCTACTGGAAGTCACTTTTGATAAATCCATAAATCTAAATCTTGCTATTATGTATAGTTTACATAACAAACATCTCCCATAGAAAGTGTACAGGGCATGATTGAAGTTTAGATTTTTGATCTGCCTCCCCATTTTCAAGCAATCTTTAAAAACAGATTTGAGCTCTGAAAACAACTCAAGGCCTTTCACATCGACTGCACACTGCAACACAAAAAAGTGGCAATTAACATTTGCATCACTGTTCACATCGATCAGCACACACACACACACACACACACTCTCTGAGAAAAGTGTGCAATGTCAGAATAAATAGTTCATCCTGTTAAAGACTTCACCTGCATTAAATACAAATATCACTACAGTTGTGTTGACAAAACAATGTGTTGTCAGTTGTGGTTTGATGGGATTTATAGATGGAAGCAAAAAAGGAAGCGTAATAGCATCACAAACTGAAGAAATTAATTTACAGTACTGAAGGTAATTCATTTAACAGGTCTGATAATAACAGCTGTACTAATAGTACACACAACAAACAGAACATTGCAATAAATAAACTGTTTAATAAAACAATACAGTTTTTATATATATAATATATATTTTTCATCATTAGATGTGTGAACTTTTTCATTGCATTATATTAAGAGCAATAAAACTGATGCAGTGTTATTATATCTGACCATGTCTGTAAAACCCTGCTGCAGTTTTCGTGATTTAGGCCTACTGTTTTCTCTATTAAATCATCTTTCACGGGATACAGAACATTCTGTGAAAACGTAACATTGATATCTTTATTACTGACTGAGTAAGACCATGTCAAATACTGAACTCATTGAGAAATTGGTCGAAATTAATCTTTCATGTATATATTACCTCATAATTACATTTTGAGGCTTCATCATGAATTTCTCTGAGAGGGTCAAAAAACGTTTAATAAATTAAATATAATTCCATGATAATTCTATGATATACAACACAAACATTATATAGTGCATAGAGTCAATTTTGTCATTAATTACTCACCCTTATGCCGTTCCAAACCCATAAGAACTTCGTTCATCTTCAGAAATCAAAGATATTTTTGATGATATCAGAGAGCCATCTGTCCCTTCATAGACAGCAACACAACTGAAATGATGAATGAATCGGAGCAAAGACATCAGTAAAACAGTCCATGTGACATCAGTGTATCAACACTTTTGCGATGCTACGAGAATATTTTTTTGCACAAATAAAACAAAAATTTACTCTTCTCCCGTGACTTATGCCATTTTAGAATCGGCCTTGTTTACATCCGGGTGAAAGCACACACATGTGTGTAATCTGCTGCTGTTTGCATATACGCCTCAGCAGTAATATTCTCTAAATCGGCAGAAGATGTAAGCCATAGGAGAAGAATGGTTGAGTAATTTATTATTTTGTTATATGCAAAAAAAGTATTCTCGTTTCAGCCAAAAACTGAAGCTCATCTACTGATGGACTTGTTTACTGGTGTTTTTACCATGTTTCTGGATCTGGGATTATTTCAGGGACAAATATCTCTCTGAGATCTTTAAAATATCTTAATTTGTGTTCCGAAGATGAATGAAGGTCTCATGGGTTTGGAACAACATGAGAGCAAGTAATTAATGACAGAATTTTCATACTTTACTTTAACAGTATATATGTAATATCACACTTACTATTGGTGATAATAATCATGATAAAAGTTACTATTCGTTTTATTATTGATGTAGCTTAAATTTCATTGGTTGATCAGTACTAAAAAAACTAAAAATATATATTTTGGTTGCAGGGTAAATTTTTGCAAGCATGTGATGACGCACGGAGATGCATTGTTCCATTTTAAACTCCTGTCATTCCAAAACAACATGCTTCGGGTGAACGGGCCTTAAGAGTGATTGTAAGTTAAAGCGAAGGCTTTGAAAGTTCCTGGCTTTCACCCAAAGAGCCCTGTTGTGTGAAGCACACAAGTGTGCAGTGCATAATAGATGTGTCTGATTTCACAAGGACAGGAGGTCTCTCTAATTAAGCTGTTTGTTGTTCTGGCTTTGCGAGGAGGGGCCGGCTTTGTTCGGTTGACATGCTAAAGACACGCTGGAATTAAGAACAGCTGCTGCAAAACAGAGAGAAGCGAGCCACTGTCGCACGAGAGAAAACACACACACATCAACAGCTGCAGCTAAAACGTACATTTAAATTTGAACTTTAGCTAACCTAGACCCAAAGTAGCGAGTGAGCACAATAAACATCCACAACACTCAATTTAAGTGTGTGTTGATTTTACCAACTCTCTGAGTGATGAGGTTAATTGGTTCATTTCAGATGCAAAAATGCCAGTCTTATGATTTGGCTTATAATAAGCTAACTATTATTATTTTTATGTTTCCTAACAGCCTGGCTTCTACACAACAGGTCAGAGCCACTCAAAGATGGCAGTAAGTTCACATGCACCATATTGTTGTCTAGCTGTGAACAAAACACCTCGCACTCCATTTCCAATCTGTTCACAGTCTGTTAGGAGATTTTCCCAGAACAAATACAGACATACTGTACATACAGTGTCCTCCCTAGTGCCATCTCACGAATGCATTGTATAAAATGGTATAACAAAATGCTATAGCAACTTTTTTTATTCATTTGATTCATGTATTTCATAGTATTTGACATTTCTATTCTAATAAATACCAGCTTTACTTATTTCTGTTTATGTAGGTGTATTAAAGGAGCAGCTAACCCAAAAAAATAAAAAATAAATTGCAGAAAATTTACATTTAAGTCTCTCTTTTTTCTTCATTGTAACAGATTTGGAGAAATTTAGCATTGTATCGCTTGCTCACTAATGGAGTGAATGGGTGCCGTCCAAACAGCTGATAAAAACATCACAATAATCCACAAGTAATCAATGCCACTCCAGTCCATCAATTAATAGTCTTGTCAAGTGAAAAGCTGCATGCTGGTAAAACACAAATCCATCATTCACAGCATTTTTACGTTAAATAGTCACTTTAGGGCCAAAATGTAAGCCCATAATTACTAAAAATGCTCCTCCAGTGAAAAATCCCATTACCGTCATATACTGTCATACTGTCATATTTGTTTTGCACGGTGTTTAAGGTGCATATTTCTCTCCTAATTCAGATGAGATAACATTTTTGTACGCAGCATTATAAAAGAGAGCTTGTGTTTTAGCTGTAAGCAGTGGTTTGAAGTTGAAACCGTCTTAATTTTGAACACATTAGTTACTGACAGAAGAAAAAAGTAATACAGATTTGTACTGAGGGTGAGTAAATGATGTCAGCATTTTCATTTTTGTGTGAACTATCCCTTTTAATGATATGTTTGATGACTGACATTTAGTATATAAGAGGATTTCGACTCAATCAACCCAGGACTGCTGTAGGGCTACTTGACTTCCCAGCATGCACTGTCCATGTGTGTCTAGAATATTTATATTTACAAACTCCTTCGTTCATTCCAATCATTGCGATTGGTGTATGTCAGGGCTCTGGTCATGTCAAGGCCCCTTAAGCATTTGCCAGCATTGCCAGTAAGATGATCCACCCTGGAAAACATTCAGCATAAGGTTGAGAAATAATCCTCTAGGACTACTACTAAATAAATCTGCAAATAAAAATTAAATCCAAATAAAAATGGGAACACTCTCAATGTGTTATTGTGTTCATTTCAATGTATTGTTTTTAACAAGTTAACAATTAAGCTTTCAGGCAGGTTGATGTTTTTTCAGTGTTCACGCTTTCTGAAGTACAGCTCATCCTTCTGAACTGATCATCACATCATTAGACGAACAGGTCTGATTTATTGTGTGCTGTGCTGCTCCATCATAAAAACCTGAGAGTGATTCTGTCTAAGTGAGCTTCACAGTGATTCAGGGAAAATCATCAAAGTATTTTTAGATTTTTTTCCCTTTTTCAGAAAGTCATAGCAGAGAGCATGAAAGAGCAGTAGCTAATGGCTAGAGATGAATAATCTGGAATATTCACTCTGGCAGGTTACTGCATATAATACCCTGCAATACAAACCCTGAGAAAATAGTTTATTGTATTATTCACGCTCTAGTGTATTACAAATACAGACGCATACACCTACAAACACAGTGGTTTGCCTCTAATTCACTCTCTCTTACACACACACACACACACACACACTCAAATAACACTGACCGCACTAAAAACATTTTGCCAGCCACTGTTTTACATGTCATTTTAAAATTACTGGTGTTTTGTAGTTTACATTTTCAATCAAGCTGCCTGATTCTATAAAAAAAGAAAATGGTAAGATGTTTTTTAATACTTTGTCATATTGGAAGCTGAGCAGGGGTCACAGGAAAAAATACCAGCTCCTAATGGCACAGTGAGGGGAAAAATATTCCTGTAGTGAACTTGTACAATACCTTCACAAAGTCACAGATGAATAAGAAATTTTTTTACTTTTTTAAATTGGGCTACGGTTCTATGATTTTAATACACTTGCATCTCAGAAAGCTTAGTGCTTTTTTCCAGCTCTATGAGCTATGGATTTTATACATGTGTCCAAATGTATAGGTTTGCTGGTGATATGCAATATCAATTTTATGAGATTTCTTTCCCTCAGGCCTTTTAAAGTAATTTCAGAAAGAAAACATGTTTCCATTTTGCTTTTGTTTTTTATTTTGTATTATAGCATATGTTTTGTGTTATTGTATTATAACCTTTTAACTACAATGTAAACTTTGTGAACTTATTGTTTCTATTATTATTATTATTATAAGCCTTTTGCTACATGTTCTAAAATTAAAAGGCCCTGGATTTAATGAATATTTATTTTAGAAACGTATATAAGCATGTACAACAAGTTTTTTTATTTCTTCTGATGTGTAGCTGCCTTCATCATATCCATTGACTTTCTCTTACTATATTTGGAAATCTAAATATAAAATAAATATAAAAACTGCTATTTTAATGGTTTCATGCATTAATTACACTAATTATAGCCAGCACAGACTTCTTTTTTTCTGGGTTCTGCTTTAAGGTCACTATGGTAGGGTCAGAGACAAGGCCACATTATTGTCATAATCTTTACAGTTATAAACCATGTACCCCAAAGCTCTCCAGTCAGTGCCTATAACATCTGAGTCATGACCGTTCACCCATGCCATCTAAAAACCTGCAAAAATATCATTTTCTGTTCACTTCCTCAGGACAAATGTCATTTTCTTTTGAATACATTGACAGTAAAATAGTGTCTGGTAGCACATTCAAAAGGATTTTACATAAACCTGCACCTCTCTACTGAAACTGTAAATTTAGTTTCTAGTCGGGCAGTATGTGCTTTTCTGAAAGTCACGCTCTTGCCTGAGGGCTTTTATGACTTTATCGGGTTGTTGGGGTCTTCTGTAGAAGAGCATGTAAAACAAAAAGGCTAATGGATTCTGAAAGACATGGGAGTGAACAGAGTTGCTGTCATTGTAGTGGAGGTTGAGTGTCTGACCTTTGCATGATAATGTTTCAAATTCAAATCATTATGAATGTGTTTCCTCCAAGAGTCTCTTTTTTACCTTTAATGCCTCTGTTTGGTTCCTGCTGGACACTATTCTGTTTGACTCTCTCTGTTTAGATTTTGGGCGTCTTAAAGATCCTATAAAATCAAAACTTTAGTTTTGTGACTTTTAGACCATGTGTGACCGTTTGCAGGTCATCTGTATGCTAGTTTACTATGAAAGTAGAGAAAAAAATATCGATTCAATTTCACTCTTCCCCGTTTTATCACTGAGCTGCAAAAAGTGTCTCAGACTACTATATTTCACTATACTCTTGAAACCTAATGATGATATTAATGAAAGCAATTAACAATAATGTTCCAGAGCGATTAGGGAAAGCAATAACATGCAAATGACCCAAAATAAACAGTGTGAGACTCTATGGAGCGGTTCACTCAGCACAGTTGCCAGCTTGGCCCCAACCTGGCTCCTCCACCTTCCATACATAGAACGAACAGGAACCAGATGCTAAATGCTGGCCAAACTAATGACAAAACCAAAACAGCCAATAAAATCAAACCCGTTTTCTCCAAAAGCATGTGTCATACAACGTGACTGAGCACAGTGGAATAGACCAGGGCAGAAGGATGAAGGGAGCCAGAATGGGAGGAAGTGACAGAGGAAATGAAAGAATGACAAAAGAGAGTTACATTATATATAATAAATGAAATGTAGCCATATTTACCATTGTTATATGAATTCTCGTAAGTGAATTTTGTTAAAAAAAGAACAATTTTCCTAAACCACTTTTGCAGTGGGTTCAAGTTGTTCACTGCATTGACCAACAGAAATCTGCTTGAAGGGGATTTCTTTTTTAGATCTGCTTCATACATCACAACAGATTGACAACCTTTTTGCCCACAAACTTTGGCAAAACTTCTACTAATGTGAACAGCCCCGTAACTCCATAACACACAACCTCTTGTGACTAATAGCTTTAATTTCTATGCCACTATACGATACGATAAAATACTTCCATCCGGTTTACAATCTGTTGACCATAAAGCTTTTTGTATGAAGGCACCTTCTAGGGAAACTGGATTCAGACCAGCTTCGTGACATCAAGGTTAATGATCTAGAACAAATTAAAGTGCGCTATTCATGGTAATTGAATATTTAATGATACAATGCTCATTTTTGAATAGACAAAATGTCTTAACACTGGAGTTGGGTATGTTCAGATGAGTCTGCTGTATACTGCCTTTGAAGGAAGCATTACGCAGGTTCAGGTCAGTGTTTCTCCCAATTTTTGTGCTATTTTACTGCCCTTAATTTTCGGATTAGGCTCAATGAGCAAGCCGTTTGTAAAAAAGCTCTGAAATGTTCTCAGTGATTTCTTTATAAAGCATTAAGGACTTAGTGAAATGAAGCCTGCCCTGTTATCTATGGACTTTCACAGCCGCCTCTGAGCAGTAAATAGATCCTCAAGTAAACAAATGGGTAAACAAACAAAGACTTCAAGTAAAAAGTCCACAGCCACACACACTGAGACCATTAAACGGGAGTGAGTGTTTTGTGGGGGTTTGTAGGGACAGGTTATTTTCCAGACCCATAAATTGGGTCGATATACGCTTGCATCTCTGTAACCTTCCTGGATGTCACATTTCAGCATGTGTATGTGTGTGCAAATTTATTTCTCAATACCGCCGATCAATACAGCTGAAGCTGCGCATGTCCCCTAATAAATATATACTCCTCCATTAAATCAAACACTGTACTATATTATAACAGGTCTTGGATCAGCAGTTTCAGGATCTTCTCAAATAGAATCTATCTGGGTCAAGTTGTTAATTAAATCTCAAGACAGGTATGAGATCAGCACTTTTGCTCTCTCATACACTTCTAGTTCATTTTTGTTTGTTAGTAAATACAGTAAAATGGTGAAATATTGCTACAATTTAATACAACCGTTTGCTGCATTATTTTATTTTTAAATGTAATTTATTCCTTTGAAGGCAAAAGCTGAATTTTCAGGATCATTGCTTCAATCCTCAGTGTCACATAATTCTTCAGAAATCATACTAAATAGAAGATTCGATGCTAAATAGAAATATTTATAACATTCTTTTAACTTCCAATTTTCAAATTACATTTTTGATAAAAGCATTTATTTGTTTCAGAAAATGTTACCGACTCAGTTATGAACCTCCTAATTTGCAAAAGGGCAAAAAAAATAAAAGAAAAGATTAAATAAACTGATAATGTACATAAAAACACACGGATTAACGGAACTAATCATACATATATCATCATAACATGGCAATAAAAAGAATTGAAGGTAATGCTTTTTGAGAATAAAGAATTAAT
>JAUCNO010000217.1:0-12604 GCA_032353835.1 Enteromius viviparus
TGTTCAGTGCTTTGCTACAATCTGTATTGTTAAAAGCGCTATATAAATAAAAGTGACTTGACTTGACTTGACTATAGTTTGTCACAAAGCTATTTGCCAGTACTGCTTGTTTACTATACATTAACTACAGGTTTGTTGTACATACTGTGAATTGTTTTAACAAGGAGCTATGGAATGGACTGGAAGTGAATGTGGCATGATGAATTAGAAGCAAGTCAGTGGAGATATAAATCGGTCACCTGCAGCTTTCAGCATTGTTTTGTTATGCTCAGCGTGTTCCAGGAATCAGGCCTCAGGTATAAATGCAGTATTCCTTCACCAGGGGCTAGATTTTAGTCCACTAAAACATTCAGGTACCTCATAAACATTTGATTAATAGAATTACTCCACACAAACGATCAGGACCAATTCGTTCTTCTCTGACCTCACTACTACCTGCTGAAAACTGCTAACACACACATGCCTCGCAACATTAGGAGATGCATTTATTGATGTGTTAGTCATAAGAGGTTATAAGGTTTGTATGATGTGAAGTGAGGAGCAGTAACTAGGAGGAATGTTTAATGTAGTGATTGTGTGGGTGTTTGTATTTGTTTGTTCAGGGGCTTTAAGGAAGCCAACAGTGAGACTCATAAATTCTTGACAGAGGGTGCTCGGGAAGGTTTTTGGTTGGAAGCCCTTTCTTATTGAGGATGTTTTTCGAAAGCTTCTGTTTACACAATGAAACGACACCAGCGATGTGAGAAGCGCCTTTCTGTATTTCGTGAACAGCAGTCAGAGAATTCACTCCTCGTGTAGGATTTCATTTTTTCTATTATTGACTGAACAGTGTTCCTATTCCTTTTGCATAATACAAAAGAGAGAAATGATTTGGGAGTCAATTCTTGCCAACAGCACCAAAGGCAATTATCATGCGTGTATATGAAAGAGAGATAAAGGGAATGAAAGAGAGAATGAAAGATAGAGAGAATGAGGAGCTTAACTATGGTCGATGTTTTTTTTTCTTCAGCTGGTGTTGGGGCCTGCTTTCCGAAGCAAGGTAACCACACCCAGCTACTCCCATATATCATGTCGGCCTGCCTCTGGCCAATCAGAGCCTCTGACTGCTTTGTAATTTTGTTCCCCTGATTTTGTCAGTTGTATGTCAATGTCTTGTCTGTGCATACTGCCTGACCCGGTGTTGTCTACGTGCCATGTGCATTAGCCACCTGTCTTTATGAGCGAGAGAGAGGGGAAGTGAAGCTACATGTGCATTAGATTGTGCCTCTTGTCCTCGGAGGCAGTTTGGGACTGCGTAAACATATTTGTGCCACTCTGTCAGAGGCGTCATGCACTTTTAAACTGAGGGGGCCTTAACAGTAAACCAAAGTGTCACGGCTTGACTGGTTAGCGTGGTTTAGTTTGCCCCTGCTGGTACATTCTGTAACTGCAATTTGTTCATTATCTGTGGAATAAAATGTAAGTTGCACATGTTTACCATATTATAGAATCACCTTTTTGTTTAACCTATATAAACAAACCTCACCTGTATGTTTTCTTAAAAGGATAGTTCACCTTAAATAGCTGGTATAGCTGGTAATATGGAAAAACAATATGCAAGCCAATAGGGACCAGCAACTGAAGGTGAATTATCTCTTTAACTCTTCTTAACTAAATGGTTAAATGAAATGTCTGTCATCATTTACTCATGTCCTTGCAAACACATTAATAGACTTATGTTTATTTTTTGAAACACTAATAAAGATGTATTTTTTAATATCCAGACATCAATAACATTCACAAATTCAAGGAAGGACATTTTGTCCCTGCCTTGAAAGTTCATGTAAATGAAACATAACTTTAAGTATTAAAAAAATCTAATCAATGCACATGAATCACGTGTGTGATCCAAGTTTGAACGTTTAATCCAAGTCTTCTGGAGGGACATGATTGCTTTATGCGATTAATTTCACATATAAGCATTAACGCACATACAGTACATAGAGCACATCTAATATGTTAAAGACGGACGCTCAAACCTGATTTTTGACACGTTATAAGAAGTTCTGCATCTGAAATTCCAAGCTCTTGATTAGGTAATTATTTTGAATGAGAAATTTCCACTTCGGGACTACTAAAAAGTATGTTTTATGTAGTAAAATGTCTGTATTATATTGCCATGCTGTCATGTGATTACCACTGTCAGTTGTGTCACTTCACTGCCATTCAGAAATCCTCTTCTGTGGGAAAAAGCTTATAAAGATTAGGCCTGAACTGCCACTGGTGCCCCCTCAAAAAAATGGTATATGATGCACCTGACCTCTGTAGTCAGTTTTTCTAATGCTTTACTGTCCTAGCTTGTACAAACATATTTTCAGGTGTGTATCTGTAAATTTGCATGCGGAGGAGCATGCTCGTGGGGTGTGTGATCCAGCATGTATGCTCAGAAAGTAAGAAACGCCATATCAGATGACAAAGGCAAATCGACAGGCAAAGCAAAATCTCCTACAGAGAAGTTTTGTTTTTATTCTTTATTCTGATCTATAGCTCAGTTCTTTTACTTTTCTTTAGTTCCCTCTTTTTGACTAAACCTGCGATCAATAACTCTGCAGGGAGCAGCCACTCACTCCTGTGCTACTTTCTGTTGTAATAAGTCTAACATCTCATCCCATTTTTCTCTCTTCCTCCCCTTCACCCCATTCTCCTCCACCATCTGTCCGTGAATGCGTTTGTGCTGCTGCATGTATGCGTGTGGTCGTGCATGACTGAATGTATGCTTATGCCATGCTCTTCACGTTCCTCAACTCCTCCTCGCCCTCTTTCATCTCTCTCTCAAACCAGACCCGGAGCGTGGCGGAGGTCACATGATCTCCACTGATGACCTGGAGTACCCGCGTGAATATCGCACGCTGGGAAACAGCGCGCGCCGCTTCTCCAACGTGGGGCTGGTCCACACCTCTGAGCACCGGCACACAGTCATCGCCGCCCAGAGCCTGGAGGCCCTCACCAACCTGCACAAAGCTGATATGGAGCGCAAGCGGGATGCCTTTATGGATCACCTGAAGAACAAGTACCCTCCCCAGCACTCCCTGCCACCCTCTCCATCCCCCTCACATGGCAGCATGAGGGGCACCGCAGAGAGAAACGCACGTGAACAGGTATGTATGAGGTTTACCTTGTTTGATGTTGCTGGATCAATGTTTTTGTTGGCATGGAACAGCACTCAGATTTATCAATCATGTTTCAGGGTAACCTTTGGGGCGAGGACATGGCTAGGGTTAATGGGTAGGTTTTTGTTATTATTTTATTTCATTTTATTTTTCGTTTATCATTTCTTATTTTATTTCCTTATTTTTTATATTATTTTTTATTTTATAGGATTTATTGCATTTTATTTTATTATTCTTTTTATTCGTAATTCTTATTATTTTATTTTATTCTATTTTTTTTATATTATTAATTTTTTATTTTATTTTATTTTATTTTATTTTACACTAGGAAACATTTGAAATGGATCAAAACCTTAAATCAAAGATGTCCTAAAACCTAAAACCAAAATGTGCTCTTGTCTTAGGACAACTTTGGAGAACTTGATCCACTTCAAATGTTGACTAATACATTTTATTATTATTATTATTATTATTATTATTATTATTATTGTTTTAATTTATTTTTTTAAAGACATGTACTTCCTTTAACCTTTGCCATTCAAAGGTTTTGGATTTTTATTTAAAGAAGTCTATTATGCTCACCAAGGTTGGATTTTTGGTTGGATTTATTTATTTATTTAAAAATACAGTAAAAATACCAGATATGGGGAATTATTACAATTTTAAATAGCTATATTCTTTTTGAATATATTTTAATAGGTAATTATATAACATCTGTAGTGTAAAAGTAGAATTTTCAGCTTTGTCACATGATCACATCAGTGTCATACTTCAGAAATCTTTCTAATATGATCTTTCATTGCTCGAGAGCCATTTATGATTGCTATCGGTGTTAGTATAGTGTGTGTATTTAGAAAAATACGGGTTCTTGTTTCAACATTCTCTGGCTGGTCACTCCAGTAGCTACAAAAGGATGTTGATTCAGGAACATACGCTGCTTGTGTAAATTACATTAAGCATGCATGGACACACACAAGATGCACAACATGTGGCTTTGAAATTGTTCCCATCTGAGATGTCTTCTGAAGGAAGCATTGACACATAAAGCCTGCAGTACATACAAACACTTTAGTCACCGGTGACATAGACTTAATAAGCCCCTATCTCCCCAGCTTTCACACAGTGTGAGAAACGCTGTCAGAATGTCATTGAAACATTTTGTACTCACCATAGAAAACAGGCAGTTGCATGCAGGAGTGCAGCGAAACAGCAGCCACTCTGTGAATGGAACAACTGGTTGTTATGGAGGAGGGTGACGTAATGCTGAATTCAAATTTGAATGATGTCACTGCATCAAACCGGTATCAGCCAATCAGCCGTGCGCATGAAAAGAGAGAGAGACACGCAGGTATAACACGCATGGCTATGCTTAAGTCTTTCAAAATCCACCTGCGCTGATATTTTTAGAGGGATAAGTGTCAAAAAAGAGCCTGCTTTCTAATTATACCCATCACCCCATTATCTCTTCATCAAGAAAGAAAATGGTTCTTGTTTTTTTTTCTTGTTGAAATGACCTGCAGTATTGGTCAGCAGCATATACTGTGTTGTGGCATACACCGGTGTCCCTGTCAGGCTTCTTAAACTATAGTACACTCTAAAATTAACATTCTGTCACTATTTGATTTCTGATCCACTTCTATTTGTTTGAAGTTAGACAAATCTAGATTTTTTTCAAAAAAAAGAATATGGTTAAAAACCTATACTAAAAAGGAAATAACCACCGTAACCAACATTGTTTGTACTAAATACTGGGATGTGTACAGTGACGGTGTATTTTGGCAGTTATGTATGCATGCTAATAAACAACTACTAAATAGTGACAAGTTGCCCCTGTTCTAAAGTCTTACCAGTAGTTAATAAAGTTGAAATTATGATTTAAAGCTCGAAAGGTTGTTATTGACTAGAATGACCAGTACTATCATTTTGTGCATCACTGAAAGTAATACAGGTATAAATAAATAATGCAAATTAAATTTTTTTCAAGAACTATTTCTTTAAGTAGATTGATATTTGTGTTCTATTGACCTTCTAGTAACACATCACACGTGACTCTGACGGTCCACAATCTAGACAGCACCAAACCAGCATAAACATGGCAACTCATGCTGGTCTAAGCTAGCCTTTTAAGCTCGCAGGGCTCTCTTTTGTCTTTTTATCACCTATTTTACAGCTCTTTTTAATTCTCATCTATGTGATTCTCATCACAGTATTTACCTGAGTGTGACATTAATTCCCAGTGAGTATGTGAGAGACGATAGGATCAAATGAGAGAGAGAGAGAGAGAGAGAGAGACACGGGGAGGTTGGGTGAGAGACAGGTGGAGTCCACGGTTGCCAAGGCAACACCGCCCTTATATGGAAACTGGTGATATCATATTGCAAAGGTCAGGCTGGAGAAAAAGAGAGACAGAGAGAACAAGGAATAAAGAGAGTAAGAGAGAGGGAGAGACAAGAAAAAGGGTTTTGGAATACCCTCACCTCCTGAAGGAAGACGCTTCACAGGATTTCCTCCTTATTTATTTGCCTATATGCAGTCGTGGTGGAATAATGGAAAGGGGGAGGGGAAGAGAAGGACAAGAAGAGAGTGAGAGAGGGGACAGATGAGTGCAACTGTGTGTAACCCGGCACAAGGAGAGTTAATTACCCTCCGCCAGCCTTTTCCTGAGACTCCAGCACGGAAGAGTTAAAGCAGCAGCCAGTAGCCAGCCGATGCTGTAATGAATTAAATAAAGAACCTGTCGTCGCATGTGCCGGAGAGAGAGAGAGAAAGAGAGAAGGCAGGAATAAAAGAATGAGTATTCTGCACACCTGACAGCCAGCTGCTAAGACTGAAGGCATCTAGCTAGTGTGCACGTGTGTGTGTGTGTATGTAGGATGCACACTCACTAGCGCACATGCATGCAGGTGCAGGTGAGATTCACGCTGATGGCTTCATTTGTTTGGTTATTGCGAGATAGTTTAATGCATGCAGATGGAAACTGCTTGGGATTGATTCTTACACTGTTACACTTGCTCGTAGATGTACTGAATGTACATGTTTGTGTGCGTGTGTGCATGTGAGGCGAGGGAAGAGCTGTTTTGCATGCGGGTCAGGTGGTGTATAGCTGGATGTAGGCTTGCTGGGATGACACATGTTTCTCAGGTGGAGACTAATGCTGGTCACAGGATCAGACGCAACTAGTATTCAGGCCTGATTGTTGTGTTGATCGTGCATGATGATTTGCTTCTGCTTTAATAAAAGGTGGATTGGGTTGTATAGGTACACATGGTGGCATTTGACTTGCAAATAAAAGCTGTAGTTTCGGATGCATGCAGGAGGGGGCTTAAAGGGGATGTGCTCTATTGCACTTTGAAGTATTTCATGTTGATCTGCTGATTAATACTAGTTAGGGCAAGAATGTGTTATAATTGATATTTCCATACCAGTTTTCACTTTATTGCGTCTAATAGCAAGCTGTATGTGTTTCTATACCTTTAAGACTTACTGTAGAGTTGAGGTTGGCTTATGTAAATAAACTCTGATACTGTAGGTTAACTTCCGTGTGTCAGTGCAGTTCAGTAATAATCACAACTGGTCAGTGGTTTTTACCTGACAACATTGCAGATGTGTTTCCTGTGAGCATTTGTACTCGAGGCTCTGATTTTGTCACTACGCTTTAAAAAGTGAATAAAACAAAGATTATTAGAGTAAGTTTTACAGTAAAATATGCTACTTTTTTATAATTTTTTTTTTACTTCACTTTACTTTTAATCTCGCCACAAGCCATATGTTTATTAATACTTACTTTAGGGCAATGGGTGATCGACAGATGAGACTGATGGATTAGCATTTTCTGCTGCTGATCGAATCACAAAACATTTTGAACCCCTTTTATACAGTAGTTATATTTAGTGCTGTCCCTATGAAGTGAATGTTAGTATCGGGTGTAAACACACACCTGTATCATCTATTAACCCTTAAACATGCTGTTGATTTTCCGCTGGCAAAAGCAGCCGCAGCTTAGACAGCCAATTATCCCCCATTTAGAGTTGTTTCTTAGCAACTGAAGACGCCGGCCTCCTGGCACTCCATGGAATTCTGCTTGTTAGGGGAAAATAACATCACCAAGCCGCAGCTCACCGGCCCTGCAGTGCATAAATCCATAAGACGCTTGAAGCGGCCCCTCAATTATGATCCAATATGATGGCGTCAGTAGTTGTGTTATTTCAGTTATTTATCAAAACTGTGTCAAAGAGAGAAATTTAGGGCTGTCACATTGAAATGATTTAGGAGACTTTTCATTGCTGTGAATTTTTCACTTCCTCCGTGGTTTGGCCAGAGACCACAACACAAATTGAAAAGGCCTTGAAGGGTTTTGTGTGTGTGTGTGTGTGTGTGTGCGTGCACTTCTTACTTATCCATACTTTTTCAGATATATGTTGCTAGGAGTTTGCTTACACTGACAAAACCTCATTTTGGGGATCTCAGAAATTATTTTCTCAGAAAAGTACACACACAGTTTACCAAAAAAAGTAAATATATAAAATTGTCATCAATATTTATTTACATATGAACCCCATTTGCTATTGATGAACATGATTTTAATTATATATTCATTATATATTTGTATATATATCACATTTTATGGTGACTAGAATTGGTCTGATAGGAGTTAACTTTTTTATCAACCAGTGAATCATGCACCTTTAATTTACATTTACATTTTAGGTCAATGTTTGAGTGTGTGTGTGTGTTGAATACAGAGGGGGGTATAAACTGGCTATACTGCCATTACTTTCATGCTCCAGACAATCATGTCCCACGTAACACGAGAATGCTTTGGCTTAGAAATGCTGCTGGGAAACATTTAATATTACATCCTTGAGCAGGCACTTAAATTTCAAGCTGTTTCAAACTATGGTTTGTCCTCCCGGATTGACCACCAACCTTACAAAAGACATGGCTTTAGGCTGACGTTCAGTACCAGAACACCTCCTGGCAGCAATGCAAAGGGTCCATCTGCTGCTCAGTACTACCTGACATCAGGTAACCCAAAATCAGTCCCTGCAGGCGAAGCCCTGTCCCTATAACTGACCCATTTCTGTCTGGAGGGGCAGAATCAATCATTAAAACAGAAACTACAAACAGAAACCAGTTAAACCTGCTTTAAAACAAAATAAACACAGAGAAGGCTAATATAGCAAACACTGAGATATATGTGATATGATTAATAGTTAAGGAGGTATTTTCTTTTCGTAGGGTCCCTGATGCAGTGTGTGTATGTTAGTGTCTTAACCTCAACTTTGGGGTCTTTATGTGTATTTAACATAAAAACATGCAGCACATGTTTGCAGTAGTGCTTCATAGAGCTGCATGCATCTTTCTTGCTGCTGCTCCTTGTGGGGCATTGGCAGGCTGAACTGTATTCAAGTGGAAATGATGCACAGAATATTATTTTCCTAGAAATATAATGCTGAAGTACTTCCATATGAGCGGTGAACTATTATATACACCATTGATATCAACATCCTGCTTCAACTGAGTTCAGCTGCGTTTTTGGCCTTTTGTAGAAGGAAATGTTTAGTTAATGTTAAGCTTTCCAATTAATATATTTTTCTCTCTAAATGTTTACACACTTGAAATTAGCTGACTATGTAGTCTAGACTTGGCCATGAAATATTCAAAGATCTTGATCGATCAGGATTGAGTTCACCAAACAACCCGCAGTCTGAGCTTTATTCAAAGAATATATGGGAACTCAGGGCACTTTAGGCCCTGCAGCATTAATGAACTGAATAAAGAAAATAAACCACTTTATTAACCACATTACTTGCTGGTATTTAACTTGTCTGCTAATAATGTACTGTTGTCTGTCTGATAAAGCAGTGGGCATACAGTACGTACATGACAGACGAATTAGTGTTTAAAATACTATTTTCATCACATCTTGAGTCACTTTTTGGTGATTTAAATGAGTTTTCTTTTCTCTTTTTTATATATAAAAAATGACCAATAAAACAAAACAAAAAAAAGAAATGTCTGGCCATGTCTTTGACTTCCTGTAAAAGTGAAATTCATGGATGAAATGGGAGAGATAGGTGTGAGCGCTTCAGACAGCTGACCAATTTCAGTATGATTGATAGGTCTGGGCAGCAGGCCAAGCGTAGACACAGAGGGGATCTTTATAATTAATTTTTTTTCTCAATTTGCTGCAATCTTGTCAGTTAGTCTGTCAGGCAGGGCAGCTGATGGACAGATGAAAGCCTCAAAGTACCTCCATGCAAACTCAGTAGCTCCGTATGATGACCAGACTAGAGGAATTATGTGTCATTGCGTCACCATGTGCTTTAATGCCATTTTAATTCTGCAGATCACTGCATATGAACATATGTGGTGAATAAAGTCTGTTTATTGCTGCTTATACAACTACAATTCTATTAATTTATCTAATGTAAATTGACCAAAAGTGAGAGTAAATGCATTTAGAATGTTACAAAAGGTTTTTATTTCTAAGTAATGCTGTTTTGAACTTTATATTCATCATTTTGGAGAAAAAAAATGTATCACAATTTCCACAAAAAATAATAATAAGGAAAATAGTTTCTTAAAAATGCTGAAAATTCTGCATTATCTCCACAGGAGTAATTTGAAAGAAGTAAATTAATTTTTTTAAATATTGAAGTTTATACATTGACTCAACGTCGCCTTTTCAATGTGTTTTTGAAATAAATGGGACCTTGTTGAGCATAAGAGACATACATACAAAAAATATATATAAATCCTTGACTTAATTCTAAATGGTGGTATAAATACATATTGCATCCAATGGTGAATTAATATATTATATTGTAGTTAGAAAATAAAGCAGCATTTAGGGCAGTTCAACATTGCCTTTATAAAGGGGCCTTAAGTAATGCAATATTAGTTGTAGTTACTTACAATTTCTCATTATTACGAGCGAGTTAAAGTGAATGTCCAGAATTCTCAGATATCCTCACTGGGATCTGTTCTCCTTCTCTGTTCATGTTTTCCTTCACATTCTTTTATTACAAAAGATGTCAAATGGTTGGAGATGGTAACTGTGTTTGAGGTGTCACCACACACAGAGATAAGTAACACTCTCTCTTTCTCTCTTTTCTCTCTCTTTTCATAGCAACAGCCAAACTACTGGAGCTTTAAGGTCAGTACTGTGTCGTCCTATGTCAAAAACATGTTCTCTTGATACCTGTTTCACTCTGAATCTGCAGTTGTATGTACACATGGGTATGCAGGTGTGTGTGTGTGTGTGTGTGTATACAGTACATAGTTTTGTATATCTCATATCCCAAAAATAAACAAAGAAATACAAAAGATGATACTATCGGTGCAGAGCAGATAGGACATAATTGTTGCTAAAAATGAGATAAATCTGAAAAAAAACAACCCTTTGGTGGCTCAAATGGACATCCTGAATATTAAAATGAATGATAGTCTGTAGTAATTACAAAGGGCATCGGAATAAAACAGTTGGTGTTGAATAGGTGTGTATCACGTGTCAGGTGTGTTAAATTCATTGATCTGTGGGCCGTGCAGGACTGAGGCTGATTTGTGATGATCCGCTTCACTAGTTTTTATCTCCTAAATCTCATTCCCCTGTTCTTTCTTTCTTTCCCCATCTATCTCTCTTTTCCTCTCCTCCATTTTCTCCCTGCCCACAGAACCCATAAAAGTCTTACAGCTGAAGTCAACTTAATAAAACTGAGCACACGGGTTTCTATTGATGTTTTTAAAAACTAAACTTCTTTTAAGTTGTCACAGCATCTTAAAAACCCAGGGAATGAGACAATAAGAAGAAACGAATAGAAAGCCACAGCAGTGAGTGAGTGAGTGAGCTGGCAGGGTAATAGTTCAGAAACTTTACAGGCCTACGTTCCCTCGTCCCATGTTGTGAATGATATTTATTCTATCAGGGACGAGATGTCTATTATTTGAATTAGCTATGTTGGTGGGTGTGCATAATTGTTGAAGGACACAGGAAATGGCCTCAAGAAGTAATAAACAGTGTTATTAGACTGAGACTCAGAAATCGGATCCTCCTGATTCTGTTCATTCATTTCCACTCACACACTTATTTACTCACGTTGCACTCCTTCTGTCAACGGACACACACGTTTTCCAGTAAAACCATTACAAATTCCTTGTTATAGTGTGTTATAGTGTTAAGATTTAACATCCCACTAATTGCAGTAATATAGTTTTCATTTAAACCAGTACAAATCCTATTATTACCATTAAACCCATTACATTTTCTGTGGTGGTTTGGGCTGGGTTTTATTGTTTTGTTTTGGGGTTTTCTCAGCAGCATTGACTTCTAAATAACATGCAGAAAGCACGTTTGAGTACACGTCGACATTGATTTGGGACTAATGAGATCTTGCTGTGTTTTTCTGCCAGTGTTAGGCGTCTCAGTTGGGATTGTAAATCATCATATTATTTGTTTCACTCTAGACCTTCTATACTAATGGACTCCTCCTGACCTGACCCTCCAAATCCCTTGCAACATGATACACCTCAGACTTTCTCCTTTATTCAATATATTTATATCTTTACACTCTCTATTCCTTTCTATTTGTTTTCTGAATTATTCTCTTCTCTTCTTTATTGATGTTTGCATGTTCTTGTCACGGTAAGATGAGATGCTTTCAGAACATTTTTTTTCCTTGAGGTGTAGATTCTGAGGCCCCAAACAGATGCCTGTTAAAAGCAAATGTCTCCCCTGGCTGGTTACGCCACATAAAATTAGCCTCTCTGCAAATTACTGTCAGAGCTGTGATTTGTTGGTTTGGTTCCTCTCTCATTTGCGCTGCTTTGTTTTTTTGCTTTGATAACTTTCTCGTATCTGGAAATGTGTTTTGATGAAGTGCTGCTTCATTAGCATTTCTGTTGTTGTTTTCTTTATCGGATGTTTCAAATTGTTAGAGCTAGCCATATGCTAACACTGAAGAGAGGTTTTAAATCTAGTTCTTTGATGCAAGCATCAGAAAGTGTTACTTCACAAATCACGCACTATTATAAGTGTTCTGAGGTCATAACATATTACGCAAGAAAATGTCTTTATTAACTGCCCTTTTAATCATATTTTTTTCTGAAATGTTTTTGGTGTTTTATCAAAAGCTGGAAACTGCAGTGATTGGTTTTTGAACAGATCCGCAAGATAATGTGGGTAGAGACATGGTTCTGCAATGAGCCTAGGTTCGATAGATACAGTCTTAACTGCGATTTATATATTTTGTAATATGTGAAATAAGAAATAATAATAGTTTTTTTAAATGTAGCTTCAAAATAATTAGGTATTTTCGGAAGAGTAACTGAAGTACTGTCGAACTACAGTTTAAAGTAGCTTCTCCAAAAATGAATGGCTAACACTTCAGAATAGGGGTCCAAAATAATGCATTAGTTAAGCATTAATTAATGGTTAATTTGTTCACAATTAAGCA
>JAUCNO010000218.1:0-15800 GCA_032353835.1 Enteromius viviparus
TTTTTTCCTGACAGGCTCTGCTATCTTTCATATACACGTATGGAAAAATATGTGTTTATTGTGTAAATTATAATATATACAGTCGCATAACAAAGTATGCTGGAAATTAAATAATTTTAATCATCGGTAATAGCTGGAAATTATAGCTAGCTTCTAAATAATTGTGTGTATGAATATTAAATATATTAATTTCATAAACACACTTTTGCAGGAAAGCAATAGAATATGATACAAATCTACTGATTTGTTTTGTAATTTGTAAACTTAGGCTTATTGATGTTCCTTGCGATTTTGACAACCTCATCTCTGTTAGATCACCCTAGAGTAAGTTTAAATTAAAAAATATTGTAACCGCATCAAGTGTGCAATAGACTAGAATGTTGAAGTTTTATGTTGGCGCTTGGAGAGGGCTTAGCATTATCGCTGTTTTCCTGATCAGAGTTCATTATATATGAACGAATCACAAATGAAAAATAGCAAAGAAATGAGCACTGTTTGGCCTCCATTTCGAGTCCAGTTATTGAGCAACTGGGTACACAATAACCCATATTAGGTTGTACTCATTCTTAGCAGTACCTATTTTTTTTTTTTGTTTATTTATTTCTATGTTTATTTCCAAAACACGTTTATTACATCGAATGCATACAGACGAATGTAGGAAATCACTTCAGATGCAGGCTGATATTGTCTTCACATAATAAAAAGAAAATACAGTTAATGTAACCGAATTTAAAATGAAATTGAAAGACAGTCAGCTAGCAATACTGCTTGCACAGATAGCAAAAAGGCTATTTTTAGTTTTTTTTCTTTTTTGTCTCAAGAGGACGTAATGCAGAGCTAAGCTTTAGGACATAATGGAAGTGGTCAAACCATCATAACTTATTGCCATTAATTCAAACTGTGCCACAGACAGCACCTAAGTGAATTTCATGGCTTAGTAACTGCAGGTCACCTTGTTATAAGGAAATGGCTGTAATTTTTCTTACATGCACACATAGAGATTGTGGGAATGTGATGGAGCGTACATGTGGAGGCGTATATTTATTTGTGTGTGTGCTTGAACATATAGCTGTCATAGGTGAAATAACTTGTATTAACCTGTGCCTGTGTGTTTAAGACTCTGGGTATATGTGAGGACAGCTTTTTTCTTAATGCTTTAAATGGCTTTTTTAATGCTATGGACCTTATACTGGACTAAAGCTCTAAATCAGGTTCATAAAAGCACCTTTAAAGCGTGGATGTATGATTGCTCACTAACCTCTTGTGCTTTTGCATGATAATTTGCAGGAGACAAAATTTAATTGGCAGACTTAAATTTTTGTTGGAATTTTAACTGTTTTTAAAGAGACAAAGCTCTTAATGGTTATCAGTCAAATGCTTCTAACTTCTTTGTTTACATTCCCCATTTGACTTCAAGTATTGTACTGCAGTTTTCATCTGCACATAATTAAAGATTATAATATTTCTGCAGCTGTAGACCACATAATAGTTATACAAAACAAAACTTGATTATATGAGACTATACATTGACTATAAAGTGTCATGCATGAAGCTGTATAAGATCAGGAGATGCTGGAGGTGGAGTCTGAAACCGCTTTTTGCCTATCAGGATGAGGATGTTTACTCTTTCTGATTACTTTTGTGATGGGATACTTTCTTCCAATCATTGTTTTGAAATCCAAACACAGCCTGTAATCTCTCTGCAGAAGAATCCTCTCTCTATCACTCCCCATTCTCTCTCTTTTACTCTCTCTGTCCTCATGAATACCATCGCTCAGGCAGTGAGCTGTTGCAGGCACTTTGTTGCTGACCATGGTGCTGAAAGGCCTGCTGCCTTCTATTGCCTGATTGTTCATTTCATGGTTCATATAGCTCACTCGCCATTTGTCAGCCGGCCGTTAGTGCACCTGCTTTTTCTCTTTAACCCCTTCCTTTACAAACCATAACAAATCAAACGCACATTTGTTTCAGCTCATGGCTGACAGCTCGCTGCCAACGCTACTGTTTCAATTAGAGCAGGGTGTGCGAGCGAGACTCGACGCCGGCTCCGCTGCTGCTGTGGGAATAGGTTTTAGTTTGTGTTTGATCTCCTATAATGGGACGGCTTGTTTGGTGAAGGGGGAATTCTGTTCAAACACAACTGGAAAACTCTTACATATGTGGTAGCGTGTTTATGAACTGGTCACGGCAGTAACTGTACAGATTGCTGCTGCCATGTAAGAATGGAGAGATACTGAAGGCTCATGTTTTGAGTTTGAGAACTTTAGATGGTGATGGAATTATCTCATTAGGCTTCTCCAGCACACACACTAACATTCCTTTGCTTTCTCATGCCAGTGTCCTTTATATGAGTGTTGCCTTTCTCAGCTGCAAATTGTCCTTCATGCTGCGCTGAATTTGTGAGCCGTGTGCCAAACGCTAAGTAAATGTGTTTTTCAATCTACCCCCTCCTCCTCTTCCTCTCTTTTCCTCCCGTTCCTACCATTTCCTCCTTTTAGGATCCTATACCTGTCTGGTTTTATATAATATTGTCTCTCTCTCTCTCCTGTCGTCATCTCTTCACACTCTGTTGTTTTTGGCTGGTCTGGATAGATAGCTCACATCATACACTCATACAAACACACATTGTTTGTCCAGTCACATTTGTTTAAGCATGACCTGTACTGAGAAAATTATGTTTTTGTTCCTTGCAGCAGAGAGAGAGGTGAATTGAGCTTAGCATTCTCTGCACATTTAAATAGAAGTAAAATGTCATTATTTTGGTGATACTATGATATTCTTAGAATAATGAGAATTAATCATTTATTAACTTAGAGTTGACTGGCATTGTATGTAATGTACTGGGGTGAGTGAAGATTGACACACTTGTTTTGGCATCAGGCCTTGGTGAGGCATTTATTTTCATTCTGATAATGACAACGGTCCAGAGAACAAAATGTCAAAAAAAAACAAAAAACAACTAAAATTAGTGGAAATACAGAAATTAAATATTGTGCATTTTTATTAATTTAAATAACAAATATTTAGTGTCATGTTAGAATAAGTGCAATAATTGAAATGGTTTATGGTTTATAATGTTCTGAATAGGTTTCGGTGTACTTTAATGGTGGTGTCCTCTGTTGCGTTGTCAGTGAGTGAAGGGCCAGATATCCCAGCATCCTGGTCTGGAGTTGTGAGTTGTGACATGTGCTTCCATGGAATTCCAGTACTTTATTTTATGCTTGCTCATTTCCATGAGAACCTGTGATGTGCTTTCACAAGAAGAGACTGGACTTTTAAAAAGAGGTGCCAATTTAAGGAACAGACTGTGATGACGATGGTGGTTGTTTTGTCAAGATGAGTACAGTAATTCTTCAAAAACATGATATAGCCCCCCCCTAATAATATATTAACACTTTTGCTTGTCTTCAGTCATACTTAAGATTGTCTGAATTTCATTGTATTAGATATAAAATCTTAAACCAAGTGACATCTGCAGAAGAATGATGCTGAAGGGTTCTCATGACTAACACGGCTAACAAGTCTTTGTTTCTAATAGATTTATTATTTAAAATTTTAAAACTTTAACATTATTTAGTGAAACATTTCAAAGTGCTTGTGCTACATTTCTTAAAATATTTGTTTGGGGGAACTGTCAGTATACTGTAACATGTTATTAGTATAACTATGGTAAATAAAATTTCTTCAACACACAAAATACACCTTAAAAGCTTACATTGTTTTGTAAAAGTGCTGCTATAATTAATAGTTATGACACAGGCGTTTTCCCTCTGGCACATTTGAACCACATCTCATAAAAAAAAAAAAAAAGGAAAGAGAAAATAATATTTGAAAAGACACTGCTCTGGAGAACATTTGTTATAAGCCATTAGATAGAATGCGGCATTTAATTTGTTGACTGCCCCCAGTTGCTTTCACATCGAAATGAAGATTGAGAAACACTCTGTTGCCGCCGAAGAACACACACATGTGCACGCACACACACAAAAATGCACTATATCGTGCACAACGAGCACTGTTAAAAGGGAACTTCATTAGGTATGAAAAACAGTTTCTCTTTTGGTTCTCCTCCATTGCTTTTGGAGGCCGTTGGAATGGAAAATCCCTGATGACCAGGTAAGGAGTCTTCTCCCTGAAAAGTGCCATTATCCAGATGGTGCCATTAACAATTAGGCTGCAACGTTTTCTCTTTTATAATTGACTCCATAGGCTATTAGGCAGGTTGGCATCAGGTTCGGTCTGCCTGAAACTTGTCCAGATGTTGTGGCACAGACAGGGGTGACTGGATAGGAGATTTTTAAAGAGGGAGAGATAGCGCAGGAGAAAGTGTGTGTGCTCATGGCTGGGGTGTTGTACAGATGGACAGTGGCGGTGGGTGGTGGTGGGAAGTCAGACTCGATTAGATCAATGTCTCTATCACTCCATCTGCACCACGCACCATCCTCTTCTTACCGGAACAGATGAGAAAGTACTCATTCGTTCAGTATGCAGATGCTTAAGGTTGACCCTTTGACTTATGAAACTTCAAAGGTAAAATTACACTTAGCTATCTACATTATCAGTGTTTTTTTTGAGGATTTTTGTGCACACTCTATGCCCTATTACACTTATAGTTGTTTTTGCATATCAAGTTGGCATAGTAAAAAGTATGACAATGAAGCTATCACAAATACAAAGGCATGTAATTTGTAATTGTAATTTATTGTCTTTGTTTCCCTGTACCCAGTCTGTCTTATTAAATGCAGGCTCACAAAAGGGATTAAAAATATGGTCTTGCATAGTTTGACTGCTTGGTTGATCATTATAGGAGTGATCTAGTTTTGTTTCTTGTTAACGGTGTGCAATAGGCCATAGAATAGAAACCTGAGTGATAATACTAAGACTTACTCTTGCTCCATCTGTATTCCATTTGTATGCTTGGGATTTCCTGCAAAGCGAATTTCTTGTTTTGTTTTTTTTGTTTCTTCATTTATATGTGGCTCTCATAAAATTCCTACAATTGTTCTCTCAGAGGCAACAAAGTTTCATTTGAAGGGCATTAAGTCTTATTCAATACTTCACCTTGTAAACAACACCAGAATCTTTTGTGGCTATCATTTTCAGTCTGTCTGCCTTCCCAGAAGCTGGGGATTTTGCTAAAAGGTTCAGCTTTCTCCTGTCTTATGTGTCCAGCAGATCAGAATCAGCAGTGTCTTTATTGCCCGAAAAGAACAAAAATGATATTGATTATTCAATAGGCTGGCCAGCCAGAGAGCCAAGAGCCAGTCTGCTGCATCCATTCACTTTTAGTAAACAAATTAATGGTCCAGGCTGTGTCTTCGCTTAGGCAATGCAGAGCATCCTCACTAGTCTTCACAAAAAACTTCTCACAACAGATTTTCAGAGCAGAAATGGACTCACAGAATCACATTAGCTAAATATGAGCATGCTGTGAAACATATGTTGAAATGAAAGAGCTAATATTTTAGATATTTCATCATAAGTACTCATTCACCAATAATACATTCAATAGTTTTAAACAAAGTACATCAAAAAATTCCATTCCATTACCTGCAGGTTAGATGACAAAGGTGGTGGTTTGACTGATCCATTTATACTCCAGTCTTGTAGCATAGGCACCTCCACGAGACGGCTCGTGCAGTCCATTCAGCGAACCTGTGCTGTGATGAAGGCTCTGGCCTGAGGAAGTAGCAGACAGGCCTTTTAATCTGGGACAGAGGAACACTCGAGGTGATTGATGATTTGGGGGAAGCGCTGGCTGGAGTTCTACCTGAGATGGATCAGTGACTCCAGGCACCGGGCTCAATCCATTTCCATCTCCTCATCGTCGCCACTCTTACTGTCAGTCACTTAATCAGGTCAGAATTATGCGGCAGTCGAGGTGGAGCCACAGAGGATGGTAGCCCCATTTATTACACTTCTCTGTGCATTAAGCATATGGTATGTTTTATGCACTCGTGGGGGATGTTTTTCATTAGACCAGATGCGGTGAGCATGACTGAGCTGTTATTTGCCCATGACCTTGACTTCAAGTTGAATTCACTGCTTGGGACACTGTTGACCTGCCATGTGAGCGTTTCACAATTTATCTTTCTGTCTGTCTGTTGGTCTGCTGGTCTGTCTATATCTATATATAGATATATATAGACCGGTTGATCGGTATGTTAATTTAACTACCTGTGTTTGTTATCTGTCAGCCTTAGTCATTCTGTATACATATAAATGCTGTCTTCCTGTCCTTTTAACTCTCTGTCTGTTGTTTTATCTATGTTGTTCTGTTCACTTGTCATTTTTTGTCATCTAGGAGATGCACAAGTGTTGATATTTAAGTAAAATGCAAAAAAAATAAAAATAAAAAGTTTGTGAACAAATTTTAGAACATATTCCTGTAGCAAATATGGTGTTGTCTGTTTTTGTTTTTACATGTAGCCTTTGATTGCAGACTTCTTTGAATAGGTCTTTGTTGTTAGGTTTCCCTCCGGGTTACGGATGCATAAGTGTTACTGTTGGAGTAACTCTGGGCTTTGTCATTATGCTATCAGTGAATGAGACTGAATGAAACAGCACCCTGTTCACTCTAATCAACAGGCTAATCAGTCCAAGCCTCAAGTGTGCTATTGTCACTCAGAAATTGGCCAAAGTCAAGAGGGATTTTCCTGTTGAAGCTTTTCTCTATTCATGAGGCATCCAATCGAAATAATAATAAAAACTCTTTTAATCTGTCTGCATTATTTGACAGCCAGTTTGGAAGTACTCTGATTTTTACTAATTCTTCGTCATTCTTTCTAACTCTTCAGTTAAAACGAGGCCTCTCGGCGCTACAGGGAATACGAGCCATTTCATCAGCACTCCAGGCTCCGCCACAACAAACTCCCTGAAAAGACGCCAGTCATTGCTGGAGGTCAAATTAGGGACTGTCGAACAATTCATTGCAGTTGTCTTTCTTTCCTGGAGTGTTCCAAGTCTTGTTCCAGATTTCAAACATTTATGAATAGACTGCAGGATTGTGTTGAATACAGAGCAGAATTAGAGCATCTAGCAGCATGGGCTCCCTGAGCTGGGTAACCTGATAGTTTTCCCACTTATAATTAACAGTGTTGTGGTGTGGTTTTGCCCCCGCCATGCTGACAGCTGCGTACGACTTTGCCTTCACACAAATTACTGTGAGATCAACACGTTGTCAGTTCTATGCTCACCGTACTTTCCACCTAACAGAGTTCTCCCTTTTAAAATTTTCATTTCTCACATAGCGTTAGCGTCGGATCTGGCTGTGAAGATTTAGAGCGTCAATTTCAGACCCCTAATCATATGTGCAATAGGGAAGGAGGAACAGATTTGTGGACATAATATCGCCTTAGCCCTGATGGAATGGTTTGAAGGAAGTTGCTGAAATTCATCGGGGTCCGCAGTGAGGCAGAAGCCATTCCAACCTGGTACTGACGGTAGCAAAGCCATTTCCCATAATGTTGTTTCTTTCTGTTTTTTGGCAACAACAATTGTACTTAAACCCAGTGGCTTCAGTGTGCTGCCATTTCTCATTCCCAATCCATTCCTCCGCACAGGGCCCGCTGGAAATTCCTCTCCGCCTCCACAGTAAGTCTGTTTTGTTAGACACATTGCATCTTCCCTTCTAACCTGTTCTTCTTTTGTAATTATTAATTACAACAACAAGAGTGAGTTAAATGGAGTATAAACAGAAAATGTTAAGATTTTTGAGATGTTTATATGGAAAATTCAGCACTAATTCCAAGTGTCCACATGTAATCTTTTCCCAAAAGGTCAGATTTAGTTTTTTCTATTGAAGCACAAGATGCATTTTGAATGTGGAATTTGTGAAATCATTAAAACAGTATTTGTACACTTATATTATAATAAAATATTTATGTTACTTATAGTATAATAGTATTTATTAGTATATTAATTAGGGCAAAACATTTAAGTACTTTCCCTAGTACTCTCAAACTTTTCAAATCATGTCTATCTCTGACAGAATTTTTTATTTTTTAAATATAATATCATTTAAATGTGCCGTTACTGTATTAATCATGACTTTATTTTACACATACTAATTTTAATTAATTAAAATTATTATGCATTCATTTACATACATATATGAAGTATACAGATTTAGAACTGTGATCTAGAAACACACATATTTGCATTTTACATGATTTACATAAAATAAGTGTTTTGTAAACATCTGTATAGTAAAAACTCCCTCTGTGTCTGCTGCCATACTTCATAAGTTCTCTCTTCTCTCAGTTGACCTTCTAACTCCTCATCCCTGCAGAAACTAGTTCTTTCTATCTTTATCTCCTCTTTGTCTCTTTCTCTCCCTCATGTTCTCGTTCTCCTCTTCTCTAATCTCTCTCCCATTCCCCCGTCTGCGCTCAGAGACTGTGTGTGCGTGTGATTTATCAGTGATTTCTCTCTCTCTCTCTCCGACAGGTAGGGCTGCTGCTGGGATATATTTTAATTACAGATTTAGTCAGAAGTAATTAAGCTTTTATATCAGAAGGGACAGCTCAATACTCCCCTCTATTCTATACAACAATAGATCTGTACACACACACACACACATGCAGACACACACTGAAGGCTACCGATACAGTTCAGGCACAAACCTGCAAGGCTGTTTTGCTTTCTTTGGACGTTTATCTGAAGTCTGGCAAATGTTTCACCTCATTTAGTTTCTGCAGCTCTCTGGAACAAAATGCTTTTCTTGATTCCTGTGAACTTTACTTTTTCAAGGACAGAGACTTAATAATAAGGACAAGGTGATATTTGATTCTACTGAAAACAGATGGGTTTTATGCATCAACACTTTTCATACAGATTATTTTTAAAATGCTATTTTTATGTTTTGCCAGTTGTGGTTAGTAGAGAAGACGCTTCCAAAGAGAGGACATTATTTGTTGAAAGTTTGGGGATGAAATCAATGATGCAGATTTAAATCTATATATCTAGAAGTTGAGTTACAAATATTTAAAATATATATAATATAAGCTTTTGCAAATTAAGCACATTATTATTTTAGGTTTTGAATTTATTGCCTGTTGCAATTAACTTTTTGTTTTAAACTAACCTTTTTTAGATAAAGGATTTTTTTTTTCTCCAAACTGTTCATTCTTGTATCATTCTTCTTGGACAACAACCGCATGCAGTGCAAAACATTACTGATTGTAAGATTTAGTGAAAAGGCAGAAAGGATCCTTTAGCTAGCCAGAAAGCAGCTTGTTCTTATTGTAGAGTTTTGTGTAAGTGGTGCATCTGTATGGACCCTCTGTTTCACAGGGTGAATGTAGCTCATATCCTCTAGATGTTGTCCAGTGCATGAGCTGCTTTTCATTGAGTTGGAAAGTTGAAGGCAGCAGCAATAACATCTCACCCCTCGCTGAGTGACAGAGCTCTGCCTGTGGATGTGCTCTTGTTAAGCAGCGATTGTGAAGTCTATGTTCTTTTTATGGCATCTACAGCCCATTCGTAGATGCTCTGGAGTCCATAAGCTTGTTAAAAGAGACGGACACACCGAGGAGAGGGAAGCAGGAAAAATGATGCCCGTGTATATGTGTGACACAGATGGAATGACTTCTCTGGGATTACAGTGTGGCTGGGGGAGCAGAGAGGTGGTAATTGCATTTTAATTACAGTGTTGATGGTTTTGTGCTGTGCCAGATGGAAGCTTCTTTACAGATACACACAAAATAAATCAGCCCTGTGCTGCAGCCCTCCCCTTTCACCTCAACCACGATATTCTCGTTCTCTGTCATTCAGGTTTTTTTTTTTTTTTTTATCCCTATTTCTTTACACTCAGCCTCTATCTTTTTATATCTGTGTCTCCGCATATACAGTACAGTATATTTGTTACAGCTGTTTATATTTTTGCTCTCTCATTTTGTTTCCTTTTCTCTCTCTCTTTTTTTTAACTCTAGTGATTTTTTGCCACCAGCATGCTTTTAAAATTTCTCCCAAACTCAGTTTGCCACAAGGTCACTGTTAAACCCCAAAGGTAACAAGTATCAGTGCATTAAGCAACATGCAAACTGTGCTCACATTCATTCACACATGATACCAAAGATAAAGAACGTCTTTGGATCTCATAGTGTTTCCTGCCAAATTTAACTAGACTAGTGTATGGTTTCATCTTGAGAGTTCCTGAGCCATTCCAAACTTGAATTTAATATGTTGCCTAATTTATTAGATTTTTCAATCAGCATGATTTTGCACCTACCATATGTCACTGCTGGTATGGGGTTTGCAGATTTGGGTACTTTTAGATATGCACCTCACAAATTGCTTTGAACTTTGGCAAACAAACTCTAATTTGCCTTCTTTTAATTACAAAATCTATTCCTTTTGAATGTGGTTAACCATGAACACGGTGATTGAGCCTTCATTAGATATTTCAACCAACACTTAGCAGCTCAACTTGATCTCTTATCTTTGTTTGTTTTATGTATTTTTAGAGTATATAAGTAAATGTGACCCTGGACCACGAGTCAAAATGATTCATACATAATCAAAAACATATTTGGCCACGATACAACTATTTGAAAATCAGAAATCTGAGAATTCAAAAAAGTTTTAGCAATGCATACCAACCAAAATGGACTTTAACTTACTTAAAATTAACTTATCTTTACTTTATATCCTATTAAGGCTATTGCTACAAATATACCAGTGCTACTTATGACAGGTTTTGTGGTCCAGGATTACACACCAGATTTTGAAAGAAGCCTCTTACTGCATTTTCTTTAAACAAAAAATGCAGTTAAAATACTTCTAAAAAGAACAGTTTTCGTTTATTATGTTTTAAAATGTCATTTTTCTGCCATTACTTCAGTCTTAAATATAATATTCTCTTTCAGAAATTATTCTAGCTCAAATAATGTTTCTTATTATCAATGTTAAACACAGTTGTGCTGCTTGGTGAAAACCATAACCATAACATTCCTTTGAAAAATAGAAAATTCAAGACAGCATTTATTTGAAATAATTTTGTTTTTCAAAGTATGTATGTAAACGACCTTTCGCTTTTGACCAATTTAATCCATGCTTGTTGACCTCTAAAATTTGAATGATATGCATTTTTGTTAAAAAGTACTCTTTGTATTTTTGTATTATTACATTTGTGTTCTATTACATTTGCCAGTGGACAGCATCAAGGATGCTTTGTTATTAGGTCAGGCAAACTTGCAACACTACTGAGACTGTTTATGCAAACAGTTTATTTAATATTGCCTATTTAATGTCTTAGGGAAGAACTCCAACGAATACTAAACTACAGTTTAGTAATTCATTCAATTGGGAGAGTCGAGTTAGACGTCTAAATTTCCTTTTGCAAAGAAATGTATCATGAAGATCTAATTAAATTTGTCTTTTCCTTTCTAATGTTTCTTGCAGCGTTTTTGTTTTGGCAGGCAGTGACGCGTTGTTTTGGCAATCTTTTGTTCTGTTGCCTCCTTTATGCTTTGTAATCTTCTGTCTACATTGCATTAGTCTCTGAAAAATCCCCATTGATGTGAAAATTTCATTAAAGTTTGACTGGAGCTAAACTAGCAATTTCTCAGAGGCCTCGTGTGTGTCTGGGTTCAAAGTTAAAAGAGAGGACAGTTGACTTTCTCTGATGGTTCAGGCCAGATCTCTTCTCCTCAAGTCATGACTCATGACAGGACTGGCCTTGGGGGCCGCGATTCAGACCCGAGCTCAGGATTTCAGAGACCGGATCACCTGTGGCTAGTCTCTGCTCTTTACTAACTGTCTGTTGAAGATAAGCTGTGTGTGATAAGATGTGTGCAGTGAAGGCTCAGAGCCATAGCTGCGAGGGAAATGTGGCTATGTATCACAGGAAGCAACGGCTGCTGGTGAGCTGATAGTAACTTAATAGCTTTATGATACAGGGAGGGGAAAATACTTGCTGTCTTACCTATTTCAGCCTAATGTCTGTACATACACCCCGACACACACACACAAAGAAGGAGGGGGCGGTAAGTCTGCATGTTATCCGGCAACACTTTTTTTCATCTGGTGAAAGAAAAGGTCAGTTTAATCTCAACACAGGCTTATCAGACTCTCTTTGCAGTTAACAGAGATTTTTTTAAATCGCCTAACTAATTCTCACCTCCCAATTAATATTTCCGAAACACATTCCTACGCGGGTGAAGATATGTTCAGCCGTGTGTGGCGATAGGTTTCCTGGGCTTAATGGCATTTGCGTGCAGGTCATTTTAATAAAGTCATCAATTACAACAGAGTTCAATTTAGTCTTGCCGCAAGCCACAGCAGTGCACAACCGTATTTTCAAGAACATTACAGTTGCTACTCTTATTTTCTTTTTTCCTTTTTTTTCATGCCAAAAGGGTAATTTGCTGAAAAATTACCTGTTGCCTTGTAATGTAAGCTAGTCTGTGTAATTTTAAAATGCAGCGACACACGCACAGTGCACTTGAGTTTTCTGATTGTGCGTCTTGAGATGTAACGCTACTTTTTTTTCTACCTCAGTGTTAATTTTCATTTGATTTGATTTTTAATCTTAGTTTTCATTTTAATAAAAATATCCTTTACATTTTGTCAACATTTTATCATGCCATGTTCATTAATTTTAGTTATTTGCCATATAATTTTTTGAAAACATTAAACATTTATATACCAATAGGTACATTTTATTTACAATTGTTAAGTGGTGGGCCGTTATATGCGTTAACATGAGACTCTTATTGCGCAAAAAAAAAAAAATATCGACGTTAATCTATTCACAAAGTTGGGTTGGGAGCTGGGTCTATACGACGCAAGCTATAATGACTTTCACCTTGATATTGTAGCATGGATGTATACCTAGCCGAATCGCACTGTAGCCCTTGCGATTTTCATGTACCATTTCGGACGGGACTAACATCTCCGTGTTTATTACAGAGGTGAGAGGGTGTGTTTTGTACATCTTTGCGTCACAGAGATCACAAGCTCTGTATGCATGCATTGCTATAGTTATTCAGATTGATTACAATTAATATAATCACAAATACCATGGTGAAGCTAAATGGCTAGTACAGAGGTGTGGTTACTTTAGTTCAGCTATTATGTTTTTTTATTTGTAGTAAACACATTTTGATAATTAAAACATATGTGCAGAAATGAACGTGAGTAATCTGGCCTGATACTGATATTACAATTGTCTGTCTTAACAGTTTATGTGATATGGCTCTTTATTTGTATTTATTTATTTATTTTATATATCAAAATGTATTAAACGTGCGTGTGGTAAGAGCATCTACGGCATGTTGTGTTGGCCAAAACACAAGGAAAAGCATTTTGAAAAATAATATCACAGACATCGCATTCACACTCTAGAATTATCAGAGAGGTTGTAAGAGAAAACATAGACATGACAGATTCGGATGGGAATAAAATCACATAGTATGTCTGTGAAACAAAACATTCTCTAATAACCCCCTGTAAAACTAGTCCCGTCCAAAAAGGGCTTTACTTTTAGTCATTATTTAGGTAGCACACATATTTTGAATGCCTTTGGCAGAATTCAAATGAGCCATTTTAATCTAGATATCTAAAATATCTTCTGTATGCTCACCACAACTACATATATATCAGAATTGCTTTTTTCCAGTAGCCATACAAATTTGAAATTCTACTATGTAACTTCATAATATTGTAATTTTGAAATGTTGTACTTTTGTACAACATACCTGGCCAATAAATGCTGAATTGAATTAAATTAAATTGAAATTATTGACTTTCGGAACTGGCCGCTGCTTTATTGTAGTTTAGTTTCATATGTAAGCCAACATGGTGTGTTTTCTCAGAAAAAAACACTTTTGTTAATATTTGCCAGTCGTTTTTCTAATTTAGGTTCCTTTACTGCTTTGTTGTGTTAGCATAATTGATTGAACTGATTTTGATTGAATGAGGTCCCATGACTAAACAGGCCAATTAGTGTTTGGGAATGAAATCTGTCGGTTAATGGAATTGTTACAGTTTTATTTTATTCTCAACTGTGTTGTCTGTTTGTATGTTCGTATGAGGCCATCTTATAAAACAGGTCATTGTTTGTGTAATAGGTTGCCAAGTTGGGTGTGTGTTTAGTTGGATTACGGGTGATTTCTCTGGCAACACAAAGCTCAGCATAATCTCCTTATCATCAGATGAATTCCCAATAATCCTGTTATGACAGCTAACACTCTGTTGATCACAGAGCCGCTTCACTGGCTAAAAAAACTCCTTTGATTCCTGCCACTGACTCGGGTAAAGATGGGGCATTGGACGCCTGCTAATGCTAACTAGATTTTTACATTTCCTAAGGCAATTGTGAGTGATGCTTAGCCATGCAAAAGTCACTGCCTAGATGATGGAATGATTCCAGGGTGTTGCTATGCAGTTGCTAAGGTGTTTAATGTGGTTGCAGTTGTTTTGTGTGTAGATGCTACTGTTTGGTAGCCACTTACAGTATATGCCCTGAAGTTTCTGAAACCTAATTCAGAAAGAGAAAAATAATCAAATCATTTATTGACCAGAAGTCACTTTTTTTCTGGAATTTTTTTTTTCTCTGGACAACCAGCACAATTATCTTCTGACCTCTGCAACACCTCCAGATGTGATTTTGCTCCACAGGCTTCTTTACAGTAGAGGGTTCTAAGGTTGAGAACCAAGGCTTGGATTGTCTCACACAGGAAGTGTAACACTGACACCGCCCTGAAGGGATTGTGGGTAGTTCAGTAAATGTTCATTTAGGACTGAGATGGCTGAAGCTTTACATGTTCTTATGGATTTTACAGTGAAAGATTCTTCATGTTAAGCTCTTTCCATCTCGCTTACTTTCTCTTTGTCTCTGATCTGCCAGCATTTGTTCATAATGAGATTCCTACAGGATGGGAATTCCAGGGAGAGACAGACGTCTGACTGTACATGCTGCTGGCTTTCGCTGCAGCCCACATCCTCTGAGACGTGTGAATGAAGAAGAAAGAGAGGACAAGAAACACACACATCAAGTATTGCTAAAGCAAAGGCTATTGCCTATTGCTTCTTTCAGTTACTATTACTATAGTGGTACAGTATTTTCTATTTAACTCTCCTTTCTGTTTAAATAAGCTCTGTGTTAGGAGTGTTTGAATTAGATGTGAGCTTAAAGGAATAGTTTATCCAAAAATTTTCATTTGCTGCAATTTACTCACCCTCAGGCCATCCAAGATGTAGATGAGTTTGTTTCTTCATCAAAACAGATTTAGAGAAATTTAGCATTGTGCTCTCTAATGGATCCACTGCAATGAATGGGTGCCATCAGAAAGCACAAATAACTGATAAAAATAGCACAATAATCCACAAGTAATCCACAAGACTCAGTCCATCAGTTATTCTAGAATGAAGTGAAAAGCTGCTTGTTTGTGGGGACAAAATCCTTTCAAAATGCAAAAAATACAACCCCATAATAATGTTTCCTCTCTTTTCCATCGCTGTTGTCCTCTCACTTCAAAATCCACTGACATATCTGTTTAGAATGGGTTTGTATTTTTTCACTTGTAAATGGTGCTTGATCTAAATGTCTTGATAATAGATTTGTTTATTTCTCCAATTCCAAGAAACAATCTCACCTGAGGGTGAGTACATTTTATGAAACGTTTTAATTAGTGGTTGAACTATTCTCATATATGTCAGTAGGACAAGATGAATAATAGTTTTAGATGTTCTTCTAAAATTCTACCATTAAAGGGGTCTTCCAGTGCCACATGCACTTTTACAAGCTGTTTGGACTGAAATGTGTGTTGGGAGTGTGTGTACACAACCACCCTACA
>JAUCNO010000218.1:18255-30830 GCA_032353835.1 Enteromius viviparus
TATATACAGTATATATATATATATATATATATATATATATATATATATATACACACACACTACATGTACCTTTTTTAATACATAATATGTTTGTATACATATGTTTGTTTAATAAATATGATTTGTAAATATTTAACTTTGAAATTTAAATAATTAATGCAATATTTCACTATTCAAACAAATTAATACTGGAAAAAAATGTCAAGGAATAACACTGTCAGAAACATTGTCAACCAAAACATCAAATTTGTTGATATTATGTTATTTTAGAAAAATATAAAATGGGTTAAAAATAATGTATATTATTGAAGTATTAACTACATTTAAAAAGACATTTAACAAAAAAAGTTAACATCTCACAGCTTGCTAGCAAAGTAAGTGTGTTTCTAAAAGCTTTTAGGGCTTTTTAATAAGTAAAAAATACACCTTTCTGAGAGTGTAATTGCTTTCCATTGCAAAAACCAAATTTAGGGCCCGGGTTGGTTGGAGAGAGGAAAAACGAGCGGGGAATAGAGAAATACAAGTGATACAGTACATCATTTTTGGGTAGAAAAGAAAAAGAATTAATGAAAAGTGAGTTACTCACCCTACAAAAGCAGCCAAGCTTGAAATTCAGTTTGAGGGGAAACTTAATTTGTTGTAGATGGGTTGAGAAACATATTTAGCCGGGGTAGAGAGAGAAAGAGGAAGAGACAAAAATAGAGGGAGTGTTGGAAAGAGAAGGGCGCACATTTGAATGAGTAAAAGAAATAAAGAAAAGCTGTTAGAAAAGATTGTTTATATACCAGGTAGCAAAATAATAATTATTAGCTTATACCAATTCCACCATAAGTCTTGATTGTCAATTGGAAACAGTTTTTTCAAGTTGTAAATGTAAATGTTACAGTACTTTTTCTTAACTATCTAGCAGTTTAAATCTACATTGTTTGCACTCTGTTATGTTGCACTAGCAATAAAAAGCTTCCTATTTTTCACCTAACATTTTTTTTTCTTTTTTGAAAATGACACATTTCATGTAGTTATAATGATTTCCGAACTCGTAAGCAGGAAGTTCCCAGGAGGACTTGAAGGCAGCTTCAGTTAGCTACTGAAATGTGAGTTACATCATTAGCTCTCATCCTGGCTTCCTCCACCTTCCACAAACCTCAGACCTGCACAACCAACAGCAAAACAAATGGGAATTGGGAAGAGTGTTTTTCAGCACGTTTCTTCTCTAACTATGGTTAAGGAGATTAAAGTACGGTAGGTTGGTGTCTTGGATCAATATGGACTCAGCTCTTACTGTCTGAGCTGAAAGCCAAGGTGCAAGATTTCTGTCAGCATATATTTTACAGGGAACGGTGGCGTTTCTCTGCTGCTAGTTAAAGCGGGCAGCTGATAGTGGCAGCTAATGATCACTCTCTTGTGGGCTTGCTATCTTCAGGTTGATTTGATAAGACTATTCCCATTAAATGGTGAACACACTAAGGATGTTTGGTGAGGTCTGATAACTGTAATTGGCCATGGTTTTAGGTAAAACTAGGCTAACAAAGTATAATCGTACTTGATTTTTGGCACACTGCAAAAAAAAGCCCTACTTAATGAGATTTTTTTGGTCTTGTTTCCAAAACAGAAACTGTTATTTTATTATTATTATTAATATACTATTGACGTTTTATTAATATGATTTATTGGCTTTCAGGTTTTAGTAACTGTACTTCAGCTTATTGTCAGTTTTTAATAAATGCTATTTAATTTGATCTTTATTTATAGTTGCATGAAAATTTAGTTAACAGTCACAACTGTCATTGACTAATTTATTAGTAATCATTGATTCATTTATTAATTTATTTGTTAAAAATATGACGTTTTTTATTTATAGGCAATTTTCCACGTTGTGTTGGCATTTTTAACATAACTAAAATACAAAATTATTGTTGAAATTTTAATGTTTAGAATAACTAGTCTATAGATCTCCAATCTGTTTCTCATCTGTCAGTCCATCAGCATCATTCAGCCTGTGCATTGGCTGAACTACTGACATTACCAGAGATAACATGTGTGACCCCGACCACAAAGAACTGTGGCATTTAGCTCTGCAGGATTGCAGGAGGTCCTACTGTATGTATTGAGAATGAGTGTGTGTGTGTGTGTGTGTGTGCGTGTGTGTGCGCATGTGGCTCAAGAAATGTTTCTAATACCTGGAGAATAGCAGCTAATCATCTGGTGTAGAACCCAAAAAAAGAATCACTAGCAAAACATCTACTGACAAATGATGTTTGCAACTAATTAATTGCAATATGTTTTCTTGTGAAATTTGGCATCAACAGTGTGGAGTTCAAAGATTGATTTTTTTCAGAAGTCTTGGCACTAGTCATATGAACTGCTTGTATGTGCTTTTAGCACAGTGTAAATCACCATACACTTTCTTTAGATGGATAACAGAAGCTGAGACATTCTGCCTAACATCTCCTTTTATGTTTTGCAGAATAAATAATGGGGTGGAAGAACATAAAACTGAATAAATAATGAAAAATTAAGTGAACTATCTCTTTAAAGACCCATGATGCGTGATGCCCTTGTACTGATTTGTAGTATGCTAATGAAAGTTATGTGGAGTTGCTATTATGTGTACCTCATGTAAAACCAGTGGACAGTGAAAGGCTTTGTGACATCATAAAACCGCTCATGACCGTGAGTTAAGATCATCGCCTTTTCTTTGTGAGTGAATTCAGCTCCATTAGACAGTGTGTGTGTGTGTGTGTCAGGGCTCTAGAGGTTAGCAGCAGGTCTGAGTGTGTGTACTCAGGTGAAGCATCCCTGGATCTGGAGCCGCCCACCCTGGACACACTCCACCAGTCCTGCCCTTCCAGTTCCTGCCTTCGTCCCAGCCCTGCCCGCCTCACACGGCGACTGCAGAGCACTGATAACACACACCTCCAGCTACGCGCTTCAGCTGCTCACACACAGATACTCACAGATACACACACGCCGCTAACCATGCGCAACAGTTCCTCCCACGAACGCACGAGAGCGGACACAAATCTGCACGCAGGAATTCGAACACATCTTTCTGTGCCCACACACCTCCTTTTGTCCATACGTTCCTTCTTTTCTCCTTCCATCCTTCTCTTTTCATTCCCCAAAGCAACCATCTAGTCTTCTCCTTTTTAGTGCGCCAGACAAAAGACACATGTGAGGCGGCCCGCAGTCTCGCGGCTTCATTCTTTCCTCTTGTCGTCTACCACCCCCATCAACAATCTTCGCCGTTAAACTCTTGAGAGAGAAAGAGAGATGAATGCGGACACGGCGCTCTGTCCCGGAGGATGCGGTGTCTCTGGCATGCCGTAAGGTGCATATTGTGATATAGTGACTCCATTCAGTCAGTCGATTGCTTTTAGTGGCGGTCTGGCTGGGCTGGAGGAATTGAAAAGGACGATGGTCTGCTTTTCATTAGGCCTCAGCCCAGACTGGAAAGTCTGGAGGGACTCACAGGGAGAGGACGCCAGCCGAGATGGCCTGACAAGACTCTCTTGCTATGGGTTCTGGGAGGAGGGGGGGGATTGAGGTTATTCACACGGATGTTGAGAGCAGGCACCTGGTCTGGCGGACAGGTGGGCTTTCATACCTCTTTTGTTCTTGCTTGTTTTCACATGGTCACTTGCTATTTATCACACTCGCCTGTGAAAGAATTGGAATATTGTTTTCTTGCTGCATTAATCTAGAAGTGTTTTTTTTTTTTAGATGGCGCTACATAAGGAAGGAAGGTTCTGTAGAACAGACAGATAAACTACTACACATGCTTATGTTTGGCTTGTTTGCTTCATGGCAATTTATTTTCTTTGATTTTGTTATGTAGGTTTATAGAAATAAATTGGTGGGTAGAAAAACCTTAGATTGCAAAGAATTTGTACCACACTTGATGATATGTTTTATTATTTATATTATACCACACATTACCATTATTACGCACACACACACATACATGTACACACATACATGCATGCATACATAATTGCAAATAATGTATAATTGACGTGACTTGGGTTGGTACAGTGATCATAAAGTCACAATTTTTTATTTATAAGACATTTTACAATTTTATAGACCTATTTTATGTATAAATGCTCTATAATATCTGAAACATGTTTAACTTATGAACTATTGAACTGAAGAAACGTTAAACGAAATGTTCTGAATGAAAGTTTCACTGCATATCGTACTCTGTATGATTGTGTATGGGACAAATAAAATTTGAATTTGAGTTTTTGTGAATCACATACAATGTAAATAGCCTTTGCAATTACTTATTTAATTATAATATTGGGTGTAGCTGTTTTCAAGTATACCTGTGTTAATTTAGTTTTTTTTTTTAGTATTATTATTAAATGTCTACTTGAAGAGGGATTCTGTACCATCACTGCAGTCATGTGTCTACCACTTTTAAGACAAAAAGCTCTGTTAGTATAGAAGCTGTACTGACAGATTGTCAAGGAAATTATTCTAGTACTAACATTTCATAATTAATTTTAAATGAGATGTTTTCTCAGCTGCCTTCCCTCAGTGTGTGTCTACAGTATGTGAGAGTGAGTTATCAAGACTGAGCTCTCCAATCCAAACTCTGTCCCTTCAACACTGGAACATGCAGCTAATGAGCATTTTAGGCATCATAATAAACCATAAGCAAGTTAAGCTCTTCTCTGTTTAACTGGATTAGGATTAGATAAATGACTCGCGTCACTTTCACGCTGGCCTGCGTTTTGACATGAGGGCACACAATAAAGTTTAGGCCAGTCCAGAGAGCTGGGGTTAAATATTAGGGATTATCTCACAGGCAGTGAAGACATCCCGCCAAAAGTCGCCCGCCGGTTCCCATAGCAACTCTTGCCGAGAACAGTGGTTTTTAGCTTGCTGTCACTTATTATTTTGACTATGAATTGGAGACATTAAACTTTCGTCCCATTGAACAGCTCTAGAAGAAATTTCCCCAGTGGCCGGAGAGGAGCATATGCATGTGTGTGCGGAATCGTTTGGAGTGTATTGGAGAGGCCACTTGAAAAGGCAGTAACCTTTGCTAAGGGCACGAGTGTCAGATCCTGCCTTCCCATGGCTCCCCATTGTGAGAGCGTCAAGCTGCCACCCTCTGATTTGAAGCCTTCCTCTCTGTTGCACAAAGGACATCTCTACCGCTATCCATCCACCATCCCTCTCTTTTCAAGCACAATCTTGCTTTTTACACAAGACTCTCTGCCTTTCAGGGAGAGGATCAATAGCTGGTTTTGTCTCCTTCGGTTCTATGTCAGAGCTGCCTTTAAATGAGATACGAAGCAGCGCTTCTGTCAAGATATCTCTTCCTGTATCGCCCCTTTGCTGACAAAAAATCACACGTTTCCTATGACAAACTTTAAACACGATGGCATCCTGTGGTTGAATCTGACAGGATCCCCAATCACAGTTTGTGTTTTTCCAGCGATCCACATTAGAGGAAAACCCTCAGGCCGTGCGCGCGAGCTGCAAATGGCTTTTGGAAGTGGAGTCTTATTCCACTGGAACTATCATCGTGCTCTAAAGATGCTTTTGAAAGCGAAGGGCTTTAGTTCTGCAACATAGCAACATTAATGCTGCTGATCGCTTAACCAGAGAGGTGTTTAAATGTGCAGTTGGCCTGTGTGTATCGAAAACAGGAGACCTGTGGGTCTTATAATGGACATTGTGATTTAATTACAGGGTTTCAGTCCTGTTCATCCTATTAGAGGCCGTACAAATGTATGCAAGATAGCCGTGGGATTGATCAGCCTTTAACTTTAGCCTGCAACTAATATACTTGCATGTGCTATACTTAAGGTAGCACAATAAATATACATGTTGGCTATACAGTATCTGTTGTTGTTGATATTCAGTCGAACTACCTAGAATAAATACAGGTTCACTTGTAAGAGGAATAAACTGTGCGGTGAATCGCCTTGAATCATTTTGATTCACGGTACAGTACACTATTTATCAGGTTAATACAAACCAGATTTTTGCAAATTTAGGTCAACAGCATGACTGAGAGTGAGATATTGCTTTAATACAATAGAATAACAAACAATTTTATTGCCTCTTTGTAAAGATATAACAAGAATGAAAACAACTTATTTCTTTCATTTTTTTTCCCTGTAATTTTACAAAGAAAAACAAGAGCAGAGATAATTATGTGCCCAGCAACATATTCTGCTTCAAATGGCATGCATAGTGAACAGTGAGAGGTGATTTGTAGTAATATAATATTTAAGTGTAAACACGTTCAGTGCTGAAAAAATTAATGCCATACTGGGGTTTTTTAGTGTTGCTCACATGTGAGTGAAATATTGAAGCCATAAAGCAATTAGTACATAATTAAGAAAAAGTGAAAAAAAAAATACAAGCCCAATTCTCATTCGCCATTTGTGAAATGAAAAAATAAGTGTAAGCCTATTTTTCCTTTTCATAATTTTTTTTTTCTGAATAGAAAAATTAATACAATAAAATATGAACAGATCTGAATGAATCAGTTGAGTAACACATTGACTCACTAATTACATTACAAACTGCTTGCATAAACATTTGTAACCTGCTTACAAAATGATCAAATAAAAATTGATTACTGGCCATCACAAAAACTATAATTCAACATTGATGCATCTGAACTGGTAGGACTTTAAATTGATGCATTGAGAAAAGACCCCATTAATATTATTACACAACAAATTTGTTGAACTATTTTAATGCTATGCTTTTTTTCCACTCATGTTGAGTCACCAAAGTAGTATCCGAACATGAGTTGAACTAATAATACTTTTGGTTAAAACTCTTCCTGCTGACCCAACTGAAGATCCACCATCAAAACATTTAATATTCTAATGAGAGATTTAAGCACCTGACAAACGCAAGCAGAATGATGGATGAACAGTCGCACAGATAACAGCGAACAGAGGAACCATTAGAGATGTGACGGAGTGGTCAATCCGTGGCGGGGGGGCTGAGGGATTACTTTGTCTGCGTCACAAATCAAGATGAGATAGCCCAAAGCACTAATTAAAAAGCCCATCCTCCTCCCCAGCTACTCCCTCTGATCAGAACAAGTCAAGGAAGTTTGATTCTTAGTGGTCTGACAGAACCCTTCCAGTCTTTGTCTCTCTCTCTCTCTCTCTCTCTCTCTCTCTCTCTCGCTCTGAATTGATCTTAATCAATGCTATCTGGAACGGCTGATAGCACTTCCCTGCCCTTCTCCTGCCTGAAAGTCAAAATGTTGTGTAATTCAATTTACTAGAAAAAAGCCTCTTTCTCTCCCTCCCGGACTCACTCATCCCCTCACTCACATACACACACAAAAAAAGAGCAGAAAAGAGAGAAGGAGGTGTTGGAAAGAAAATTGAAAGAAAGATTGAGTTATTTTTCTCCACAGATTGATATTAAAGTAGCCGGTCTGAGGCACATTCCGCCCCTCATGGTCTTATATATGCAGCGCTCGTGTGTGTATGTGTCCGTCACGGTGAGTTCTTATAGTCATTAATGCAACCTCTGTGATCCCTGACCAATGTGTTTACTGTCAGAGGAACTGGAAAGAGCACAATTCCTTCTTTAATATTCTAGATAAGTGAAACGTTGACATTGAAGCGCTATTTTAAGTCTTAACTGTGTGTGCGTTGGTGCATGTGTCAATCTTATACCGCCTGATTTGCATCTGCATTAAGAAATTAACAATTAAACTAATGGAACGGCGAAGGAGTGGATGATGACCCGCGTTTCCACAGCACCGACCCTTTCTCTGTCGCTACGTTCATCCCAATTATAGTACCTAATTATCCCGCAGGAGAAGCCCTTGTTTGTTTTGACGAGCCGCTGTTTACCTTGTCGCTTTCAAAACTTTTCCTCTCATTCCTTCCTAATAGTCCCAGGTTTGGCCGTTCCTTCTTTCTCTCCCAGCTCATTAAACCTGAACAATTACATTCCTACAGAAAACCTCGCAGCACACAGCCTTTAATGAAAGCAGTCAGGAGAGAAGGGAGAAAAAAAGAGAGAGAGAGAAGAGAGATGAGGCCGGAGTTAAAAGTTATTATCACATCTGCTGATTTCACCAGTCTGCTTCATATAGTTCTTTGTCAGGATGCTTCACGACGTTGGTTGCTTGAGTGTGAAAACAAGTTTAGACGTGTATGTGTGGGGGTTTCTCAATCGTTCTTAAATTAAACTGTCAAATTCCTCAGCTAATAGTATGGTGTCAAATTTGCTCAAACACTCTGGTAACAACAACAGGCAGAAACAATTCCGCCAAATTGCACCAGGATGCTTTTATTTTCATGGTTTACACTGAGCAATGAAATGCTGTTTTATGACGTCTAAGAGTTTTTTTTAGTGTGTGGAAAAGCTTCGTTCAATTCAAATCGAGCACTGGGTGTTATAAAAAGTGTAGAAAGAACGCATTGCTTTTGTACCAAATTGCCTTATTGACAATTTGTGTCTTTTTCTTTTTTTCTCGTTTCTTGTAATGCTTGATGATGTCTATCAGGGGCACAAATGGATGGTGTTGCACATTACAGCTTCTTGTTGCCTGAAAGAACAGTCAGGTGCTTATTAATAAGAAGAGCTGATTGCATTTCTGGAAACACATACACAAACATTGGGTTTCAGTGTTTTATGGGGATATTTCATATATTTAATGGTTTTTATGCTGTACGAACTGCATCGCCTCACCCTAATTCTGCCCCTCACATGAAACATTCAGCATTTTTAGATTTTCAGATAAGATCACTTTGTGTGACTTACAAGCTTGTTTTCTTGTGGGCACAAAAAAAGTCCAAATTTACTGGTACCACTTTCCTTGCTGGGACATCTAAAGTTGGAGAGACACACCTCTTCCGCAAGAACTAAAAGGGTTAGTTCACCCAAAAATGAAAGTTTTGTCATTAATAACTCACCGTCATATTGTTCGAAACCCAACTCATCTTCGGAACACAAATTAAGATATTTGTGATTGGATCTGAGAGCTCGTGTTCTTATAAACCTGGCATTATATACTGTGAATATTGTTTGGCTCTGTGATGAAATACCTGTGTTCCTCATACTATTTTCATTAACCATGTTTTTGTTCTTGCTAAACACTTGACCGTTCCCAAAGACCTGCCCTCCTTAGCTACTGTTGCCATGATCAACAAATAATGCTCTCGCACTACAGAGAAGAAGACCGAGCAGGTTACGTATGATATGAAACAAGGTCTCAGGACTCTCAGCTCTTAAACTTGTATAATTTTAAGATAAATTCAAACAAGAAATACAATTTTGTGGCTCTTTAATGTATCGTGACAGATCGCTGCATTGACTTCATTTGCATGAAGTGAAAATTAATGTACAAGTTTGTTTGTTTTTTTATCGCCAAACACACCAAATTAAGTTTAAATGACAAACACATCTGCCACTTACAACCTCACAATCTTTTTAGTCACATAGAATTAAATATGCCATCTACTCTAAGATCTCCTCTAGTAGACAGATTGATCTAAATGGTGCATTTGTGTGTGTGAATATTTCAGATATCTATTTTGGTAAGTCATAGCTTATTTGAATACATTTTCCAAAGATATCATTTCTGGTTGGTCTGGTTCGGTTAGTTGTTATGATAGTTCATATTAGTCACTTCCCATGGAGATCATATTAATATTTGCAATGGACAGTCATCAGTGTTGTACTATTTTGTAGTGGAGTAGATTTGTGCCCGCACATAAAAACTCACATGTATAATGCTGGAGTTTGCTTGGCATTCAAATAATCACCTTTGTGCATTCTGACTGACAAGACATGTTTTATTCACGTTTAGGATCCATTATAACAGCCTATCCTATGTATTTATGTATACATTACACTTTTGATGTGCACCGTACATTTCTCTCTGTTCTCTCCCTTAAGTGTGCTATTGCTTTCTTTGACTGAGACAAGGTGACAAATCACAGTCTTGCCTGAGATCTCTGTGAAAGCTCAGCCAGTAAAAGAGCCATAAATGAGCACTGTCCATAATACTACAACCGCTAACCTGATTTTTCCAAGTGAAAGATGTCCCTGGGTTAACATCTTTGTTGAACTTGGGACAACATTGTGATTAACCAATCAGAATTGAAGAACTAGTTTACCGTTTTAAGTTTAGGCTTAAAATCAGTGTTTGGTGCTTGTACATCAGTGTCAGTCGTATATCATTTTGTCTGATTTTAGGCATTACTCATGGGTAAGGGTAGGTTTAGGTGTAAAGATATGGTCAAGACTATTTTTGCATTAAAATGTTGCATGTAAAATGTTGTCCCAGGGTCAACAAAGTATGTTGACATAGGGACACATAGTACTTAGCAAAATCAGGACGTGCATACTCCAACACAATGCTTTATGTCCGCTTGTACACTTTTATTATCACTTCTGTTCATCATTCTTTATGTCTTGTCTCCTATCTTTCTGTTTCACGTTGTTCTGTCCGAGAGATTCTGCAGTAAAGACTGGGGATGTTGTGGTGGGAGCTGCATAGTCAATTGCAGGTTGAATGGGAGTGGAAGTGCAGTATAGTACAAGACTGTCAGTAATTAGCTTCATAATCACCCGGGTCATTTAAGAGCTGCGGACGGTTATGCACGACTCAGCCTCTGCAAGGACACACACAGACACAAGCGCTGCAATGCCATTAACACTCCTCCTCTCCTCTCTTTGTAACCTTGCTTTTTAAACCCCCCTGTGACTGAGGGGATTCCTCTTGTTAGTAACAGCGCCTGGTTAAGGGGCTCTAATTTATGAAGCAAATGAGCTGTTTAAGGATTTATGCATATCGCCACTAGACTTATGCAAAATGAAGCAGTAGGACAGATAATCATGCAAACCAATAATCATAAAGCCAACGACCCTTTCTTCAGTGTGGGGTTATGACTGACCAGGAAAGATAATATCACTCATAGACTTTGCTTAAACGCATCATAATCTGATATCACAAAAAATGACTTTTCAGATGTTGTAATGTATTGTGTGTGTGTGTTTGTGTGTGTGTGTGTGTGTGTGTATATATATATATATATATATATATATATATATATATACATACATTAAATAGTATTCGTTACACATAGTATACGTTTTATAATTTTTTTCCATATACAGTAATTGTATATATGTATATACAATCACACACATACTGTATATATTTGTATGTGTTTTTCCATATTTCAATAATAATAATAATGTAATAAGTTGTATTTTTTACAATTAGAATACATATTTTATTTATTTATAAATATATAATTTATATCAACAGAGATGACTTTTTAGATGCTGTGCTAAATACATATATAGCTGTATTTACATTTATTAATTTCAGTTTAGATAATTTATTATATGTTTTAATATATATGTATATATATATATACATATACATATACATATATATATATATATATATATATTATTTTTAATACATTTTAAACTTTATGTAAAATTATAGTATTACATTTTTTTCAGCTTTTTAAAATTATTCAGCTTTTCTTTTCCTTTTTTTTAATAATTTAACGTTTTGATTTAAAAAAATTTAAAAATATTTTTGCTTTTGTCATGTGTATATTTGTCATTGTTTCTTTTGGTCCCATTTAAACCACAAAACTCTTAAAAAAAGTATCTCTATGATGATTATCTTGGTTAAGTAATGCCAGTTGTGATCAGATGTCCTCCTCTAATATGATTTGTCCAGCTATTGATACTCCTGAGCCCTTAGCACCCCCCATATCCCTCCCCCCTCCCCCTCCCCCCTCCACACTAACACAATTAGCATCTCTTCAATAATGTTCAGCATTTCATTTTTCGGCTTTAATTGACAAATTTAATTTGCTCAAACCGCTGTGAAAACAAATTAAAAAGCATGCAGAATTAAGGCGCACAGCTCTCTGGATGCGGCTAAGGTGATTACAGATGCGTCAAATTACAGCTTTCTTGAAGGTTTTATGTGGGGAGGAGGATGCGAGTGTTCGGAACGTCTGTATGTTGTGTGTCTGCATACAGTACATGTAACGTGAGATCACTAGGGCTGGTGCATGGGGAACTGAAGCAGTGACTTTTACAGTTGATCATTGTATTACTGTATTCTCAGTAGTAGCTCTCTTTAGACACTCTAAAAATACATTTTCACTCTTTTCAGGCTTCTGTAGAAATCTTTATTGGTGTGAATGTGTCTCTTCCAAGGTTGCCAAACATCCATTACATTCTGTGCTTCTTGCTCTCTTTCTCTCACTCTCTGGTTACAATTTAACTTTCATAACATATTGTTAAAGCATTTAAATTAGGAAAATACTGTGCACAGTACTGTACTTTGTTACTGGTGTGGGTGGATATGGTGTGCATTTTGTTTGTTTGAAGCATCTTACTAAAAGCTGTATTTAAACCACAGTTGCACATAATAATAAAAGAAGCTTTTTTCGGGTTTCAAGTAACATTATGAAAAGCTTGGCTTTAAATGTGTGAAGGATCTAATGAAGTGCTAGTGAAAGGAAAGGAAAGGACGTGACTAGTGGCCAGGTATGGTTTCCCATACTAGGAATTTGTGCTCTGCATTTAACCCA
>JAUCNO010000218.1:30930-53417 GCA_032353835.1 Enteromius viviparus
GTTTACACCACGCGCGTTTCCTGTTAGCGACTTGACGTAATGCTCACTGATTTCTGATTGGCTGTCTGTTGCTAAGCATCCAGCAGCAACAAGCAAACACCGCTCCGTTTCACACTAAACAAACTTAGCACTGCATTGCAGGGTTTCATAACCCCGGGTAAAATGCGGTACTAATACCGCTTTCAAATTACAGGTGTGAAACGTGTCTTTACCCGGGGTTAAAAGCGGTGTTTAGAACGCAGATAACTCAGGGTTAAGAGCCCTTTTGTGTTCGGTAGAACAAATTCATACAGGTTTGGAACTACCAGAACAGACAGATTTTTCGTTTTGGGCTAAACTATTCCTTTAAGACTTCTTTCAAAAAATATTCAAAAGTCTTTTCCAAACCCCAAAGTTTAATTGCAGTTTTACTTTAAATACTGTTTCATTCAGAAATACATCAGTTTTGGGTAGCAAATTGTGTGCCAAACAACTGTTCACATTGGCTTTTTAAACAATGGCCACTGGTTTGCTGCTAGAGAGCGAATAATAGAGGGTAGTTGAGATAAGGAACCTACACGGTCAGAAGGGGACAAAGAAACAGTGATTGAGAGAAAGAAACAGGGATAATCCAGTGAGACTTCATTGCCACTCTCACTGAACTACCCCCGCTCCTTCTCTTCTGATTTCTTCTGTTCGTTCTAGACTGCTAGCTTGAGAAGAAACTTGATGTGGTTACCTGGTTACCGCCAGGCCTCGTTTGCAGGGTCACTTCATTAATTCCTTTCCTGGTGAAATGGTGGCATGCGTTGGTGTATGTTTATGTTTGTGTCGGCTCAACAAAGAGCGGTTCGCTCTCACGCTCCACCTGCCGCTGCCCTGTTATCGGATCCACCCACGCACACTCAAACGTTCGCGCACAGTGATGGCCAACTATAGGCCTTGATTTTACCACTGTCATATTAGCACACCTTGTAAATCTAGACAAGAAATTAGCTACTCTTGGTAAACATTATGTCACTTCTAATTAGGGCTGAAGAGCTGATACTGCTTAAGAGTGGATGAGAACCAGGATGACAAGAATTGCTCCTGAAGTGTGATGTCATGCTGTGAGAGTGTGGGGCCTTCTTGTTATCAGATGTCTTATCAAACAGCAAATGAGCAATGTCACTGCCTATAATATTGAGTTATTGATCATCTATCTATTAACATCTACAAACACACACATGTTTAAACTGTACCTTATATCTTATCTTATATTTCAATATATATGATCGTAAGAATATATTAGAATATATAGAATGTTTATTTGTCTATTGATCCAATTTGAAAATAAGCCTTTTTTAAGCCCAAATTAAGCCATCCATTATGAACAGTATGAATTTCATTTGAACACAAATTCCCTTTGCAATTTTGCATCTTATCAAAATAATTTAAAATTCTGAAAAGTCTTATCAACTTTACAATGCAGGTGTTCCCAGCAAGCATTGGGGAATGAATAATTATTATGGTTGCATTTCTGTTGCTTATGTTGATGCTGTTGTCAAGCAATCTTGAGTTCATTTTCTACTAATAATTTCTGTTATTGTAGCACAAAAATAATTATTGCTATTGTGTGGTTAACTGATTAAACATAGTACAATCAGCTCTTCATATAATTGACCTGTCTTAAGTGTATTTGAAAAAGTTACATTTGTATTAACATTTTATGTTTTTAGTGCTATTTAGATTTGGAAGTAAAAGTTAGTCTGCAAAAAAATTAAATTTGATTAAGACTACTTAATTCAATATTATGTTGCAGAAATTTTAGATAATTATGTACCGCTATTTAGCTTTTTAAGTGTATTTAAAGGGGTAAAAATCTCTGCAAGAATACTCCTGATGACTTATTTTCATCCCTTTTCTGTAATTTTGCTCTATATAAATATGAAATGCTAGCCTCAGATTCCAATCTGACAATCTATATCTTTTTGACAAAAGCATAATGATTATATATGGTCATCTTTGCCAGTGAACCCTTTATGACTTCTTTTTGACGTGTCTTTATCATACAGATGGATCCAATAATCAGCACCAAGCAATCAAATATTCACAGTTGATCGTCTTGCGCACAATGAGGACAAATTAAGTGTCCGTGCAGTGCGAGTCTAACATTATCCAGGACGAAGGGGAAAAGCGCCGTCTAGTCTTTCATATTAATGCAACCCAGAGATCATATTTGGAGGTTTGGGAGGCAATGCAGATTCTTGACCCGGCCAGATCGATAGCGTACTCCCCAGAGAAATCCAGATGAAGCATACTGAACAGGGCCAAAGTATAAGAAACATCTCGTTTGTTCTTTAAAAGGAAGATCAATGTCCCCCCTGCCGCCACTAGGAGAATGCTCAGCGGGACACCATGCTGGCAATGATACCCCTGTAAATATTTGATGAAGGGATTGAGGAGTTGTTATACAATATAGTTTGCGTCTGCTCGGCCTGTCAGTTTTGAAGTCTGTCTCAGGGCAGTGCCGCGCAGAGCTCCGTTTCAGGGCTACTGTTCATTTCACGCGCTATCACTTTTTTTATTGCCCGACTGATGACTTCACGGCTAATCAACTATTCATGAGGCACTAATTAAAGGACAAAATAAAGTAACGTAATTAAGGGCAGTTCAATTAAACAAGAAGAGATCATTGCCTTGTAAGTCGCCGGTCAATAGAAGACGCCATCGCTGCCAACTCGAAACCCAGTGACTTTTTCCCCGAACATGCGGGAGCCTTTATTTTAAACCATATTTCTAATGTTCTCTAAATGATCCCTGCTGTCCCCCTCTGTGCTTCACAGATTCTGGCAAAAAACGGCAGGTTTGGAGCTTGCCTTCTGGTTCTATACTTAGCCAGCCAGTGCCGACGCTCGTGTACACACGCGCACCTGGACAAGCGTCTGTCCATCTCCCCGATTGGCACAGGTGCTCTGTTTTGATTGGCTGCGTGCTAATGGCTAATGTGTTCCCGGCTAACGCTTCTGTCACAGCTCCTCATGTCCATCCCTGCCCACCTTCATCCCATCCTCATCCTCTCCCGGGCACCGACCCAAAACATGCCCACCGCCATCATCTCGCCTGACACCCACCCTCTTTCCTATTCTAGTCACAGAGCTCCTACCTCCCTCTCCGACACTCGGCTTCATCATCCACATCATTATGGAGATTATCCCATGTCTTTTATTTAATGGTGGCTAATGTATCACCAATAAAGATGAATGAGGGGAGCTGTGAAGCTCTAATTGGAGGGACATGATGTCTGACTCTGAGCTGCTGATAATGTCGACACTGCCAAACAGTTTATGAGGCGCCATCACCAGTCTAAGTGTGTGTTTAGAGGTGGAGGGGGAGCAGACACTTAGTTCGAGAGCTCATTGTTTGATAACTACGTGTGAGAGAGTGCCGGGCGAAGCCGCAGTGTTATTTGATCTGTTTGCATGAGTTCTGTGTGAGAGGTTTCGCTTTTGTGCTAAAATTCAAAATGACATGAATGTCTTCCATCAGCTCTTGGCCTGGTCTTTGTGTTGAATGTCTTGATGACATATTTAGCTTTCGTTTTGCCTCTATGTGGTATTTTTTATTTATAAGAACGATATGAAATGCGCTGGACTATAAATAATGAGGAGAACACTGTGTGAGCTGCTACAAATAATCATTATCAGTCACTTTGACAAATTTTCTGTCATGCTCTAGTTTTATCCATCATAAAAACATTGTAATGTGATTTATTTTTAATCAGTTTCCTGGAAATCGAACCCATGACCTTTAGTATCATGCTCTGCTTTTAGACTTTTTCCTTTGTGAAAGTGTACAAATGACACCGCAGTTATGACAAAGCTGATTTAATATGATAGTCAGTGAATTATTCCACTGTACTGTGAATGAATCTCTTTCTAGTTTTTCTTCTCTGAATTCTCACATCCAGTCTGTTTTTTAAAGAGGTTCTTTGAAAATGATTTTTTTTTTCACTTTTCCGTTCACTGTGTTTCAAAGTATAATGCTAAGGTCACATTAGTCTCACCAGACCTTCAGGCTAATGGTCTGTAATCCATGGTAGTGTTCATTGGCCGAGGCCCGTCCATAAAGCCGTTTGACCGTCATGTCAAACAACCACAGGTTGTTTTGTTCTGAATCACGTTTCGGGCATGTAAAAAGATTTTATGCCACAAACTTTAAATATTTCACATATTTTTGAAAATCCAGTGTTTAGATCCTGATAAGTTGTAAACATGATGGCTTTCTTCTTTCGTGTGGGGGTTTGGCGTCATGGGGCCTTTGTTTTCTGGTGGAACGTTAAATGTCTCCTGGTAATCCTATATAATTCAACCAGTCCAATGACGACTTCAAAACTCCTAAAGGGTTTCCACATTTCCTTCTTAACCTGTCCACTGCAAAATACAAAAAGTCTTGATTTATACAATGAAAGTAAACATTGTAAACAATGTAACATTGTATGAACAAACTGTTGAAACAGAATTCCATTTGTATTTTGCTAAAAAAAAGAAAGTCATCCAAGTTTGGAAGAGCTGAAAATGAGTGACAGACTGGGCGAACTATTGCTTCAAATAAAATTCCAGACCTGTTTGCTGGAAAGTTGCTCACAACAGCTTGGAATTTAGTTGCAAATTTCACATTCGATACATTCTGTCCTGAACTGGAGCCACTTGAACGCATCAGCCAGGGGATCTGGGTAGTCTTATTGGAGCGGTCTCTGAGTACAGGACAAGCCAACCATTGAGGGGCAGATTAGATTAAGAATAATCCTTTCGCTGCGCGCTGAGCCCGTCTCTGCAAAGTCCACTCACAGTGCATCAGTTACACCGCTCTGCCCAGCAACACATCACGGGCCCCAGTCAAGCCCAGAGGTCTTCAGATGTACTTTTCATATATCTCATGACACAATCACTGTCATTTTGCATATGTAGCATTTAGCAGAATAGATCGATAGAAAGTACATTCTGTCTGTTGGCCTCATGAATCCTGCAATCTGTCCTCATCTCCGGTAGCATAAGCACACGTCTTATCCCTGGAGCAAACCTCATCTCTGCACTCTCAGCTCAGGATTTGATGGCAGATCTGACTCAAACAGTGACATAAAATGAAAGGAAATAAATGGAGAGAAAAAAGAAGAAAGGGCAAAGCATCCAAAGTTCTGCATCACTTACTTTTCAATTACGGCAGGCGAAGCAGAACGAATTGTTAGTGCCATTTATTGACTGTGCCTTTCTCGTTATTAAAGTACAAGTGAAGAAATCCGTCCTTTTGTATAACAACCTGCCTGTTTTACAATAACAAAATGTTTCTTCTCTGTCAGATAGCCTTTGTCATTTGGAGAGAAACAAGGAGTGGAGAATGGCAGGGATAGCAAAACAGCATGCAGGCAGAAACACTGATACAGTCGGTGTGATCCTGAAGAATACCTCTTCCCTCACAGCGTTCAGCTGAGACCATTGGTGCAGAGCAAAAGTAATGGGTGAATGAATCGATTATGGTAATGATTGGCTGCCTGAAAGATTTTTCTTATGCCGTATAAGAGGGGTATGAGAGATATTGAAAATGCATTAACGGAGATGCTGCACTGGATACCCAGAGATGGAAAACCACAGTGTGCTAGCAGGCAGGCATGGGCCTTTTTCATCCTTGACTTGTGATCTTTACACTTACGTTGATGTTCCACATAATAGACCACATACAAAACACTGCGATGAATCTCCAGCACAACTCAAAAAGCTGCAACAATTGGACCATTCTTCCCACAGTATTTCCTTGTTGGGTCTGCTGGACTGAATTAAATATCTTTGAATGGGCTTGGATTGGGTTTGTTTTAAAATATGCTTTTAACACAAGTGACCGTAGAGTATATATTGTAATATCCAAAAATTTTATATCATGACAAAAAACACATTTCTTATATTGTAGATTCATTGCATGTAAAGTTAAACATTTCGAAAGTTTTTTTTTTTTTTTTTAATTTTGATGATTGGAACCCTGACTTGGCAACAGTCCAGAAGACAATCGTTGACAACCTCCACAAAACGGGTCACAGAGTGGCTTTTCACAGAGTGCTGTATCAAAGCATATTAAATGTAAATTTGACTGAAAGGAAGAAACTGGGTAGGAAAAGGTGCACAAACAACAGAGATGAGCTCAAGTATGAGAATACTGTCAAGAAAAGCCTATTCAAACACTTTGGAGAGCTTCACAAAGAGTGGATTGAAGCTTGAGACAGAGCATTGGGTGCAGGGGTCACCAAGTTCGGTCCTGGTGGGTGTCCTGGAGAGTTTAACTTCAACCACAATCAAACATACATGAAGTAACTAATCAAGGTCTTACTACAGTAGGTATACTTGAAACTTCCAGGCAGGTGTGTTGAGGCCGATTCAAGCTACAGTAAACTATGCAGGACACTGACCCTCCGGGATGAAGTTTGACAAAGAGTCACCATGCTCAGACGTCTTCAGGAAATGGGCAACCAAACCACTTTTGAAACAGAAACAACGTCAGAAGCATTTTACCTGGGCTTACAAGCTTTACCTGCTGACAAGCTTTATCAAGATGTTGATTTTCTTTTGCAGCAGGACTTAGCTCCACTAGCCACCTGGCCACCATGCCAAAACCACTTCCAAGGGGTTGGCCAACCATGATATTACTTTACTTGATTGGCCAGTCAACATGCCTGACCAGAAGCCCATGTGGAATTTTTAAGAAAAAGATAAAAAACAGTCGATCCAACAACACAGACGAGCTGAAGGCTCAATAGTGCCTCAGCAGTGCCACTGGATGATCGCTTCCATGCCACTCCACACTGGTGCTGAAGTTTGTGCTAAAGGAGCTTCAGGCAGTTGAACATACTTTGATACTTTGGTTCTTAAACCTGTAATGGAGAACCCTCTGCCCTGCATATTTTGTATTTCTGTGTCCAAAATCGCTTACTTCCCTACTAGAATGCGAAAAACAGTATGCGAGGTCACTTGTATGTTCGAATTCATAGTATTCAAAATTCAGTTTGCGAGAAGTACCCGAATGAACTACTGCTTCCCCCCGAATTCTGTACTACCCATACCATGGACACTTTCCTATCCCATAAGGCTCTGGGAGAGGAGGTGTCATATTCGAAAAAGAAAGTGGATACGCGACTTATTTCAAGTGTAAGTACCTCAGGAAAAAAACTTTGTTTATTGTTATTAAATTACAGTTGTTTCACAAATTCTAAATAAACGGATGACTTATCGAAAGTTAACATTTTCGCGCTGTTGTGATGACGCATCATACATGACAACATCAATATGGCGGATGTAGTACATCCCATTTCCATTCATACTACCCACATTCATACTATATAGAACATACTTTTTTAACGGTCGGGTAGTACATTCAATTTCAAATGTAATACCTACTAGAGCAGGAGGCAAGTATATGTCTTCCACAGACACACCGATTTCAGTTCCTGCAGTCTCTACTAACGAGCTGATGAATGGAATCAGGTGTACTAAATTAGGGAAGCACACAAAATGTGCAAGGCAGGGGTCCTTCAGCACAGGTTTGAGATGCCCCCCAACAGGGCACATTTTTCCTTTTTCTGACACATGACTTTGTTACTGTTCCAGGCAAATCACGCAAAACTGCCTTAGGAATTGTGGTCGCTAGATATAAACAAACCAGCTTGGCGGACCATACGGGGCTTATGTTCATTTACAATCATTTCTTTCGCCAAAGGTGCTTTCCTTGCTTATTTGAGGGAAACGGAGGAGGAAAAACAGTGCATGAGGCAAGAAAAGCTGTTCTACCTTTTATTTTAGTGTACTACTTGCATAAACACTGCCACTGTTGTTTTGTGGGCTATGTGTTGTCAAAACTCGGAACTGGGAGTACATTGATGTAGTACGAGGTCACGGGTTAGGAAGTCATGGTGTTGACTGCCATTCCAGTGCACTTTCACCAGAAGGTTGGAAAAACACTGGTATTAGGGTATTAATGGGATGATAATCTGGATCAGGTGTGTTTGATTACGAAGACATGGAAAACATGAGCCCTGTGTCCTAATTCCCATACCATACATACTTAAATTCTATGTGACATTAGTCATTTTCAGTACTATTTAGGGCAGAGAGGGTGGGTTGTATGCACATTGGGACATAGGGGCAGTATTAGGGGGCCTCCAGGAACATGGTTGGGAACCACTGCTTTAAAGAACTAAAGCTTCTCTGTTGTGCAAAACTGTTTAGAAGTCTCTTCAAACAATTTTCCACAACACAAAGAATGCTGGGTAACTGAAAGCACTATACTTTGATAAATGTACAGTTATATAACAGTTCTAGTTATTCAATATATATATTTCAGAAATATTATTTTTTTACATGAAGCACAATCCTGTTTTTATCTATAACTGCAATGATTATTTAAATTATAATATTTTTATTATTTTTTCTATTACTATTTATTTTGGTTTATTCAATTATAATTAAGGGCAAACGACATTTTAACCCCCAAAATAAACCTCTCGTCAAATCTGTTTTGATTAGTACAGTCTGTGGCGATCAAGCTCTGCATTTCCTCAACTGATACGCACCAGCCAGACAGAAGCAGTCGATCGCAGAGGCCTCCCCACTGTCTCCCCCCTCTTTGTGTTTATATGTGTTTTTTAATATCTTTTTTGAGGGAAACTGTCAAGCCCTATCCCAAAGAGCAGGGACCAAAGAGCAAAAATAATGTACGCTTTCGTGCGTTTCTTGGAGGACGATATGTGCTACGCGTTACCTGTGTCAGACGTGAAAGATTTCCAGCCTGTGCACAAAAGAGATTTTGATGATCAGAAGGTGTATGTGGTGCTGAGAGGCACAGGCCAGCCTGCCAAAGCACACATCCTCGCCCTGGCAGGTGAGTTCTGCTCTTCTTGCTTATTAACTATAATAATAACAACCTTCATAAATAACAGTAGCACGCATGCTACGGTATATCAAAGATTAACGATGTCATCTAAAATGTCATGCAATTTTGATATAAATCATGTTTTTTATTTGCATGTGCATGAAACATTACCTGTGAAGCATTATATCATGGCGTAATATGAAAGGTTACCACACAAATGATAATTTTAATTTGACATGAGACGCACATGAGATGCAAGAACATGCTTTAACACGCATGTAATGATGTGTTAAGAGAAAATTAATGATATAACTTGTGTGTTTTGATGTGATGAATGGGTGTAGACCGGAGAATATGTCAGGTTTGATGTCTTCTTGATTGCCCTGTTGTTTTTAGCTCATCGTGATTGCGGGGTTTTTATAATAGAGAGATGTAAGAATGTCTATGCTTGACAATGCCAGCAATCTGAATATAAAGTAAAAGAAATGCGTGTCAAAAAACTCTGAACAAGTTCGTGAAAGTAGAAACGAAAGATAAGAGGGTTTTAAAGCAGAGAGAGGCTCAGGATGCTAAGCGATTGTTAGCCTGCTGCTAACGCTTCCTTCATTTATCGGCGGTGGATAAGAGCTAAAACGCAAATAAAATCACTGTAGCAGTCTTTTCAGATTGATTAAGATGCGAAAAAGCAGATATGATAACTAGAAAGTTGTACATTTGAACGGTTTGTTTTTAGTTCTAGCAGCTAGGTTAGTGTCAACACATTAGCTAGCAAGGTAAGGCTTATTTGATGTCGTTTTCTTTTGGCTCCTATTAGTTTGTTTTAAACCTTACGTCAGCATGTAACACTGTTAAATTATAACTTGTCAGTTGTCAGAGGTTTAAATCAGTGCTGGTGAAACATCTGTTATCATGTGACACTTCCTGCTTCAGCTCAAGTTATAAAAACCCCCAACCACTTTCACTCCTGCAAGTCTATTTAGATACATTTCTAATCTACATGTGTGGCTCAACCTGGTCTTACAACCCTGATCTCGTTAGGGACAGAAGTTTGGAGTCTAGTACAGCTTTTAAATCAGTTGCTTTAACTTAAGCAGTCTGCAATCTGTTGTGGCTGACCTTGAGGCTCATCTTTCATACCTGGCCAATGTAAAACCTTTAATGCATAGTTAACATTCGAGATCTTAGAATGATGATTGAGGGCATTTTCCACTTGACACGATAAGGGGTTAGGTAGGCACATTTATATGGTCCGTCTTCTTCAAGTGGCCTTGGGTACTTGACACTGAATCAGACGGCGATAGCTGTGACGACCTCGCATGTCAAAATCATATTGATGCTGCACCGTCAACGCCGCTTTGCAAAGTTTAACGCTCCATTAATAGTTTATTGCAACAATAGCTAGTCATCTGTGTCATTACAAGGTTACTGGAAATCTTCCACCAAACTCATAAAATGTTTCTGTTGCTGATGTGGCCTTGTTTTAACTGTATCAGCATTCCTGAGCAAAGAGATGAAATAGTTGCATCTCTGACTTGTTTTTTTGTTGTTGTTTTTTTTAGAAAGCATTGAGGAATTTGAGCACAGTATTATGCAAAAGAAGATGAAAATACCCAAGATGTCAAACAGGAACACAGTGGAGAATCATTTTGGCGAGGAGAGAATGCCCCTTAGACATAAAAAGGTTGGTATATGGGTTTTTAAGAAAGGTTTTAAGATTTAGGAGACTGCAAGACATTTACTGGCTTGCTGTTACTGGTCTGGATTTGTAATGTGGACAGATCAGTTATGCCTCAACAGGGATTTTCTACTGATGTTAAGAGTGTATTTTATATTCCGCAAGCAAAACATGACAAAATGCTAGAACATGTTTTGATGCTCACAGAAGGGATTTTATTATTTAGAGTTTATGAATTGTTTTTTAGTTGTAATTTCATGCAATAAAATCTGTATTTAGTATCATTCAAGTTGATACTATTTGATCATTTTAGAGCAGTCCAGCTTTTCGAGTTCAATTTTATTTCAGTAGAGTTTTCTTCCAACCTTGCTAGAAAAGGAAAGTCACACTAGATGTTGTGTTCTTCCATTCATACCCATGTGAATGCAAGCATATGAGTAGGATATTGTAAGATTGGTGAACTCTGCCCACATTTGCTCTAAACATCAAAGTTAGACCTCATTAGTTAACATTAAAATTTTAAACCGCTGGAGAAAGTGGAGTAGATTATTTATAATCTATAGTAATACATTTAAAGATATATACACATACATTAAAAAACTGATTCATATAAACCTTTGTCAAAATTTGTTTACATAAAAAAATTCTCGTTTGCGAGTGAAATCCTATCTCTTGAGAAAGGTAGATATCCAAAAAATAAATAGCGTAGTATTATTTAATTGTATGCAATTTGCACTGGTCATGATGCTGAATGTCATGATGCAGGTCCAGTCACAGGAACAGCAGAGGGCCAGTTCCAACTCCTCAAAGAGCCTGGCTGCTGTGGTGGCACGGCTGGAGAGGAACGCTGTTAACTCCTGCACTGAGGGAGAGGAGCTGGACAGACTCACAACAGAGGAAGAGGAAGAGCAGGATGAGGCCGTGGTGCCTCGTGTCCTGTACGAGGAGCTGGTGCACAGCTACAGGCAGCAGGAAGAGGAAATGAGACGCCTGCAGCAGGAACTGGAGCGCACACGCAGGCAGCTGCTACAGCAGGCCAAGAAACTTAAGGAGTATGGCAGTCTGCTGACTGAAGTCAAGGAGCTGCGTGATTTCAATCGACGCCTACAGGACGTCCTGCTCATGAGGCTTGGCAGTGGTGAGAGTTGCACAATAATACTACACGCACACTTGCCAAACTCAAGGCCTGATCACATAAACACTGATGCAATGAAACATGCAACTGTAAGATGTTTGTACCAACTTGTTAAAAAGATCTGATGCAGAACTTCGCTGAATCTTAGAAATACAGCGTTTTGATTAAAGCCTAAACGTAAGACTTTATATTGTAACCGCTTCAAACATGGCTTATCCAATCAGTATTTAATATCAGAGTTATCCAATTTACTTTACAACCCAGTTTTGCTTGGTAGTATTTTTTAAGGCTACATAGAACTTGTTTTCACTTAACAGCAATGGCTAGTCAGCTTTAAGCAGGCAGTAGTGAGTGACGTATTTCATGTCCAGTTCAGTGAAGACTAGATCAAGGACTTATTGCATGTTCAGACAGCAATTTAAATGTGCTCTTGTGTAATTTTTAGGGCTGCCAGTCAATTAAAATGTTCATCATTTGATTAATTTGATAATTATTTAGCATAGCAAGTACTTAATTAATATTCTGCATATCAAGTAATTAATTATGCAATGTAATTATGCTATTAATTAATCAAATTAATCACACACATTAATGTTTTTTGAGAAAAGCCTCCTAATGAAGATAATTCACAGTCATTACATCATTACGGCAAAACACATTGAATAGACTTTACAAAAAATGGCTTTAAAAAGTCAATATATTGCATTATATTTTACATTAACACGTCTATCATTCTACAGCAATCCGTTTTGCAGTCTACAAATCATGTTTTGACGTCCTTTTGTGCAATGTTTTTGCACTCTTACCATTGCTTTTTTCAGCATCCCTTTAATTAAATGGTCCTAGTTAGCATGTCAAATTGGCAGCCCTAATAGTTTTCCACATTTTCCACATAGCTCTCAGCTGCAGGGACTGATAAATCACTTAGATGAAGACTGTAGTAAAGGCTGCTTAAAGAGGACATGGTGTCCAGAGCGCTCAGGCCACTATCCCAGCCAGATGCTGTGCCTGTGTGTGTGTGTATTTGGGGGGGAAACAGACTGTGGTCTGGAGTGAGCTGGTGGAGCAGGCTGAAGATTAGACCGGCCAGGGTTCTTTAGGGTCAGACGTGCAGTGCACTGACCGATATTAAAACTCAACAGATACATTAGAGCTTAGTGCGGCCAACCACCAAGCCAGCTTACTGAGCTAAAATGACCCGGTTGTCTTGAGGCACGGGAGAGCCATGTTTCAGGCAGCACTCCAAAGGGCACGGGCCAGGACTGGACTGAGTTCAGGACTGAATTCAAAACTGTCATTAGAGAGCGGGGGACGTCTGCTGTCAGCACTTTCTCAGGATAACACTCATCTATCTCTTGTTAAATTATGCTGTACTGAAGGGTGAGCAGTGTTTTGCTTTGCTTCATACAGAGCCAATGCATGACAATGGCACACAGACAATCAAAGCAGAGGTGGTGGAGCCGATCAGTGAACCACAGGAGGTGTGTCAAGAGGAAGCCAACACTAGCTCCACCCACTCCCCATCCCCAAGAACCGTCTACACCTTCAATGATGGAAAAGTATGTAGTCCAGTTTGTGTTTTTATTGTCTTTTTCAATGGTAACTGATTCTCAAACATACCAAAAATGAATGACACACCCCAAAGGCAGCCCATCAGTCACCTAATATGTAATATACATATACACTACCGTTTAAAAGTTTATAGTCATTACATTTTTAGTTTTCAAAAGATACATTAAGTTGATCTTACAAAAAGATTTCTGTTTCACCTTTTATTTTAAATCAAAAATTTTAAGCAGTAGTTTATATTATGTATAACTTTATATATTTGTTAAATAAGACCTTTCAAAGTTATGGTCACCGTTGATATGTACTTGATGGATGCAGGCATTTGTCATTCAAGGAAAGTGACTTGATCCCAGGCATTAGTTTAATCCAGACAGTAACTGTTGTATAAACAAGACAATTTAGTGATTTTGCCGATGCTCCTCGCTTTAGTGCAATTCAGTGTTTCTTTTAATGTTTTGCAGTGGTGTTTGGTTTGTCTAATTGACTAGCGAAATCCCTTCTACAACCTTCCCCCCGTCAGTCTCAAAGGGCCTTTTAACCAGAACGCTTGCTGTGATTTTGAGCCCTGTTAGCAGACATCGGGTCTGCATTTTGCGTTCCTCCGCCTGCCTCGCATGACAGGGGGGAATTTGTGTTACATGCTGAAAGGGTTCTCAGTTCAAGCGTGAAGAACAAAAGCAAATTAGGCCCTTACACATACGCACACATATCCGGCATTAATTATTTGTACCACAGGAATTGCCCTGAGTGACAGGTAGCCGTAGAAAAGCAAATCTCCTCTAAGTTAAGAGCAGTGAAAAGCTTGTCTGCTGGACCAGGGCCTAAAGCACATTAGTTGCATTGGGGAAAAGCCACTGGATCTGAGCCTGAAGACTGCTCAGGGTGACAAAGCAGAAGGCACATTACCTCAGCTGTTACTCACCAGCTGCCCATCAATCCACCTGATGGCTTGTTGGGCCCTGTCCTCCACAGTGTGGCTTAAAAGTCAACACTCTGGTCTGGCATCTGTCAAAACACATTACTGCATTTAATGAACCCAGACACTTCACAACTGAATTTATGTGTGATGCGTCTCTCGTATGTGGTGATCGTTACCTGCATCTCAGAGGGTATGCAGCAGGGCACAAAACACCATGATTGTACAGGGTTTCTATGGCCATGGAAAATTTGTCGAAAAATTATTTCTATAATGAATATATATTTTCTATAGTTTATATATATTTTATGCTTTGCTCTAAAAGATTTCATCAGTTAATTATTTTTCCTGAGTAGAGTAAAACCTGGTGTGCCACACCTAGAAAGGTCATGGAAAATCATTGGTCAAAAGTTGTTGATTTTTTTCTTCCATTTATTTATTTAGTTATTTATTTAAAGTAACAGAGATCATTATTTATATTATTTAGCTATATCTTTCGGTAGGCAGGTAGGTGCTCAGCTCAGTACTAAATAAAAAACAACTATTTTGTATGATTTAGATTTTTTTTATTAATGCCAGGATGAGAAAGTTTTATGTAAACATGTTGTGTTTATGTAAACACAACACATAGGAGCACAACTGTAACTGTACATGCAACACAAACAGCTGTTAACAAGCTTAAATCGGAATCGCATAGAATCTTGCATTTCATCCTCCATAAACAGAGCTGTTTAATTCATTGTGAAGGGAAAGCTACCATGTCTCAGACACACTTCGGGGAATAGGCCACATGGCACTGAAGTGGCAGAATGTAAAAGCAAAATCTTGTCAGTGACAGTGTGTGCATGCTGCATATTTAAAGAAGAGTATGTCTCTTGCAGGTGCACTTGGGTGGAGGGATTTGGGTGGAGGAGGAGAAGTGGCACCAGCTACAACGGACACAGGGAGACTCAAAATTCACCAAAAACCTGGCGGTAATGATCTGGGGCACAGAAACCTTGAAGAACCGCAGTGTGACTGGCGTCGCTACAAAGAAGAAGAAAGATGCCCTGCCCAAACCACCGCTCTCCCCGAGCAAGCTCAAAATTGTTCGAGGTAAACACACTATTTTTACAAGATTTGTTATTAGAATTAGATTAGGGTTATATTTCTGGTTCTGCTGATAGAAGTTTGGAGAATTGTTATTGTAGTTTTTATAGTAAACTTAATTAAATTACAAGGCTTTCTACATTTGTCTTTGCTGATTTCTAGTCTGATATTTAATTTCAGAGTGTCTGTATGACCGTGTGTCTCAAGAAACAGCTGACAGTGCAGAGATCACCCAGCGATTATCCAAAGTGAACAAATACATCTGCGAAAAGATCATGGATATCAACAAATCTATCAAGAATGAGGAACGGCGAGAATCCAAGCTTCTCATCCAGCAGACGGTGAAGATGGAGAACTTCCCCTACGACGGTCTGTAGGGAGCGCTGAAGTTGTCACCATAGCTCATTCTACTCCTCAAGGACTTCTGGTGGAGAAGGTGCACGTAATCACCGGCGCTGCCAATTGAGATTTCCACTGATGCCCTCCCAAGACCTCTCTGTCTTTTACTCTCGTAGACCCTGTTTTACAGCCTGTCTGACAGTTTTACCTCTCTCCCCACTGCCTTAGCGTGCTGGTGTGCATTCTGTGAGTGAATGGGGTGGGTTTTTGTAAGCTTTGACGGGGGTTCTCGGGTTGGGCCGGATGTTATGCCTGATAGACAGGAGCGATCCTTTAAATCGTGTGCGAGAAAAATGTGTTTGGCACATCAGCTTGTGTTCTGTGTCAGAACATGTCCTAATGTACTAAAGAGGTTTTCCTTCAGGAGAAGCCTTCTTGTTTCAGGAGGATGTTTGCGAGGTGTCATAAATGCTGGCTTAGAGTCTTGGAAAGTCTTGAGTCTTAAGGGGAGGTAGGACACCTCACAGGGACCATCTGCTAAAGGTACTTAACATAAAGAGTTGCACTTTTAAACAGGGTCACACCCTGTGTCGTCTTAATGAACGATTGATTTAATTAATCAATCTAGGCCTAATTGCTCCCGTTAATTGCTTTCCTGAGATGACTACTGATGGTCTGTTGTTGTTCTTGATGGTTGTTAGGGGTGGAGAGGTCACGTGTAGTCAGTAGTGCTAAACAGTTATCCTGGAAGACGGACTAGCAGCGTGTGTTTGAAGATGTGCCACAAAAAGGTAAACAAATCGTACTTAAGTTACATTTTGAGTTTTTACGATCATCAGTAGACTTATGTTTGTTTTAGGCTTTATGCTGCCTGTTGGGAAATTCCTGTGGTTTAAAAGTTGTAATTATTTATGACGCGTTTTCAAGCCATTTACAGTACTGTTCAGAAGTTTGGGGTTGGTAAGATTTAAAAAAAAAAAAAAACTTTTTTGAAAAAAAAATACAGTAAAAAATGCATTTGTGAAATATTACTAAAAACTGGTTTTGTTTTTTTTTATACATTTTAAAATGTTAATAATTCCTGTGAAGGCAAAGCTAAATTTTCAGCAGCCTTTACTGCAGTGTTAAGTGTCACATGGTCCTTCAGATATCATTGTAATATGATGATTTTGTGCTCAAGATTTTTTTTTACTGTTAATATTAATAACAATTGTGGCATTTAAAACCTAAACTTAAAAAAAAAAATCTGTATTTGTTGATGAATAGAACGTTCAAAATAATGACATTTATGTAAAATATAAGCCTTGTGAATAAGTGTTAATTTCTTTTTTTTTTCTTTTTTTTTTATCTTATCTGCCTTTTGATTAACAGCGCGTTTTAACAAAACAAATGTGTTTGGGTAAAATTTGGTGCCTGAAGAAATATCCACCAGTAATTCAGATTCTCTTTACATTTCATCTGATTAAACTCTGAAGAGAGTATTAAATGCCATATTTTGAAGTACACTCGAATTTTTAATATTGCAGATGTCTTGCTGTGTACAAACGCAATAGAGTTGACAACAATGCAGTAAAAATTACGTAAAGTATAAAATAAGATTCTTGTAAACAACAAGAACACATCCAGTTGGATTTCAGTGTACTTAATGGACTAGCCATGGGACATGAGTTATTGTATTATTGGGTCTACAGAGATGGAGACCACCTAAGACCTTTTACCAGCCGTAAATTGCACTTGGGACGGAGGGTAAGTGGAAATCTGAGCTAGGCTGCAGGGCCTTTTTCCAGCTGTCAATCATTGGGAACTGTGTTCTCTGTTTTATAGCAAGCTGTGATTGTAATATGAGCTGATATTGCTTTAACTGCACTTTTGTGTGAGTGTGGAGAGATGCCAGGCGCCGTGTGCAGATGTGGGGTAAAACTGTCAGCAGTGCTTGAGAGTTACACTCATCCTTCTGGTCGCACCAACCGCAGGGTCTCTGCTGCGGCCACCTCTAGAGGGCGCACTCATTAGGGGAGGAAATAAGATATTGTGACAACTTACAATGAGCCATGCCATCCACACTTTAGTCCTTTGTCTCCCCTTGTCCTCTTTATTTTCATCACAAACAGTATATGTGGCTTGTCGGCGTATCAATCTTGCAGATTTGGGTTCTTGACTGTGATGCCATATCGCTTACTGTGAATTAACAGATCACAGATCTGCCACGCAAAAGCCTCCCTATTTTTTATTTTCTCATGTTTGTTTTGTTTTTTGTTTTTTTAAATCAAGTACATTTATTAGTGGGGAGAAAATTTCAGTGTATATTTGGATTATATTCTCATGTTTTTGAACATTTTGTCATTTGCATCCAGGCTGCACCTTATCTCACTAAGCTTCTGGTTCAAAACCGAGTCAGACAATGTTGTAATTCTGTCTTTATCTTGGCTGGTTCATATATAGTTTCTAATCATTTCTACTTTTACAGTGTATATGTGACGTTTCGCTATTAACGTAGATCCTGGGTACTCATATTTCTCGAAGAATGCAGGGCTCTTCACGAATACATCATCTCTAATGACAGAAACCCATATCTTAAATTGAAACTATCATGGATTTTTTACCGCAGGTATCTTGATGCTTCAAGAACTTCAATTTATGAATTTCACCTCACTGTGAGTCATTTATAATGGACTATCATTTCATTTGGAGTCATTTCCGTCGAGAGGCAGCTGTCGCCCGCCTTTCCGTTCCGAGGAAGTCATTGTCCATCTTCGACAACATAGCACTTTAATTTTTTCCCTAAGGAGGGAAAAAAAGTATAAAAATCCATCAACGTTGGCTTCTTTGTTGTGATTTCCCCAAGCCAATTAAAAAAAAAAATCTACATAAACATTTAACAATGCTTGTGAAAAAACGTTCACGAGAAATCATAAATCAGCTATCAGTTTTCTGCCACTCAATAGCAGTTTAGCAGTCATTTGTTTCTCATTGTCTCGAGCCTGTGAAAGCGATTCCTTTTTTCTTTCTTACAGCGACGTACCTCCAATATGTCAAGGTAATTACGGGAGAGGACAGATTGTAATAAGGTTCTTTTGTTCCACTGAATGTCTTTCTCTTCTTTTTTTTCTGTAGATATTTCCTGTATTGTGTGATATGTATTGCCACACTTATTGAATATTTGATGTTCCATAATGAGCGTACGTACTGTGCGGGTATACTGGAAAATGACAGCTTTAGGTGTGCAGAGGTTGAATGACTTACTTTATCATCTATCCATGTGGTCATACTTTTTATGTGGAGATTTGGTAGTGGAATCGTTGCCTTGAAAAAGACTACAGCGTTATGTTTTTTGCTTACTTTTTTTTTTTGCCTCGCAGCTGCGCCGAGACTAAATTCGGGCACAGCGGCGTTCAGATCCGAGGAAAAATTAAAAATTAAACGTTTCTTCAGTTGTGAGATCAAACCAGTGAATCCCATCAGGGAAACTCCTACTTTAAATACAATCATGTACAGTATTTATAGGCTAAAAGGCTACAAAAGCGAAGCAGTAGCCTCGCGGAGGCTGTGCTGAGGCTGGTGCCTATGCTTTCAGTGGATGTGTAATAGTGGTGCTTAGGTTTGAGCTGGTCTGTGCCTCTGGAAAACGGCAAGTCCGGTGCAAAGCACGTTTGAGGGATCAACATATCATCTGAGTTGTTCCAGGAGACGCTTTGTCATGTCATGAGTTTCATCCAATCTGAATGTGTGTTGGGGGTTTGTGTCGTTCTGTTATAAATAAGCCAAAGTGGATTCTCAGCAACAGACAGTTTGTGATCAGTCTTATGAATATGAACTTGCACAAAAAAGGCCCTTGCTTAAGTCTACAGCTAAGCCAACAGGAAAGTAACAGCCGGTTTATATTTTTATTGGAAAAATCTGATTTTACAAGGTGTTGATGTGCTGCCGACGTCTCCGTTTTCTGATTTGTGGTGTTTCAAAAGAGCATTAAGCTTTAGATAATGGATATGGCTATATTGTTCAATTTGAAAAGTCTCTTTTTTGTTGTTCCTTTATGATGCCAAAAATGAGTTCGTATTGCTTAGGCCTGCTTCACTAACCTACATTCTGAGATTGTCAATCAAATGCTGAGGACCCGCCCCCACACGTCACAGCAATTCCCAAAACTGCCCAGTATTCCGCTATAGCAAGAAAGGCAACTTCTTGTTGCACTCCTTTTTTCATGCTCACGATTACAATAACCCTACTCAGAATCAGTCATATCTAACAACCAATATTCTCAGCTCTACTAGTGAAAGAAATGTATTTTTGATAAAAACACAAGTTCAGGTTATTCTTAGTCTGAAAACAAGTATATAGAGTCACAGTCCTACCTCATTGCTGCCCATCGTCTGTGTTCCTAATACAGTCTCGCCATCCTCGTACCTCATTCAGAGATACATATCCGTCTGTATGGTATAGATTAATTTCAGATGTCGTATTTTACACCCTAAACAACTGTGTTCATGTTTCTGTGGCAGTAGATAGCGTTTCCTTGCAGTAATTACATTTTTATCCCATTGATGGTGCTACAGCAGGCATGGGTTGTCTAATCTGTGTTACTTACCTCAGATGGTGCTAATTTTTCTACTTTTTTGGAGGTCGTTCCGCTTTGCATGAATTAAACTGGTTAATGTTCATTTTGTAGCAGCAGGAATCCTGGGATAAAAATAAAGCGTCAGACTAAAAGAATCTTAGGAATTGCATTGGGCATGTCATAAAAATTTCATTGTCATATTTCGAGTAAGACATACCTCTCAAACAAATTACCTCACATACTCTGTTCCAAATTTACAGGCTATTAAAACCGTACAAGCAGGATCTTTCTGTGGCCATATAACCTTGTTTTTACTGTACAGTACGAACCTGATGCTGATACTGGAGTATGAAACCTGATAATCCAAACCATCTACCTAAATATTACTGGGCAGTTGACTCTCACAGCAATGTGGTCCTCAGCAGTTAATGTGAAAGTCAATCCCACTGTAGAAATACAGTGCAACTAACATGGTAGTCTTACTTGTGGTGGTGGTGGTGGTGGTGGTGATATTTTGCAGTACGTTAACTGTAGGGGGTTTTCTTAACTTACCAAAGTGGTTCCCTCCCAAAGACACTCGTTGATGATGATGTTGTTGTTGTCGTTAAGAACTGTTTGGGAACAAAGTCTCCAATTTGCATTTCAGTTCAGAGAAATCGGTTTCAGTAATACGGGTGTGTTGAGCGCCTGCTGCCCAGCAGAACGTCATTTAGTCCGTCCCCGAAAATACAATCAGTCGCATGTTTCCATGACATTTTGTATCAATACAGACATTTGATTCATTTAGAGCATGTAACGTGACAACTGAAGGCAAACTGTGTGATTTTGTTAACGAACACTTTTTGATGATTTTGTGTCTTGCGAATATGTCATGGGCTTCATGAACTGGCCTCTTGAGTTCAGAAATCGATCGTATTGCATTTAAATCTGAACATTTTTCATTTTCATTTAACTTTTTGTCTTTATCATGTCTGTCATCTCTTCATTCTTGCTGCTGAATAAATATCTAGAAACCTATATATATACATATATGTTTGTGTATATATATATAAAATATATATATGTATTAATCAATATTTTTCGGTAAAGCGTTGATGGAGAATGTCGGATGAAATAACTGTGAACATGCTCTCTTTCAGGTCTGCGTTTATGGGTGGTTGTGGGTATTTTCTTTTGATATGATCACATACTGGTTAGTATTGGTTTTACCATGGAGTCAGCAAGGGCTGCTGTCGGTGGGATCTTCCTTCTCACAACAGCCCCTGTTCCCCATACGTTAGGTCTGCTTTACTTGCACACAAGCCTAAGCCTGGACTAAAAGGACTCTCAGTGGAGAATTTTTCTTTCATACTGTGTTTTTAGGCTGAACCCAGCTTAATTTCAGCTAAACTTGGCCTCACTGCACCTTGAGTCTGACTCCACGGGGACTCAAACAGAGAACAAGAATAGAAAGACAATGGAAAGTGAAATCAAATGTTTCCACGTGAACCTGTTGCACTCCTCACCTGTGCACAGCTGGTTTCGCTGGTTAACATCAGTTACGTGTGTGTGTGTGTGTGTGTGTGTATGTGTGTGTGTGTGTGTGCGCGTGTGTATGTATGCGCGTGTGTGCTGCAGTCTGAGTACTCTTGTTCAATGTACAGATCAACAGAATAAATTCTGACTTTTATTCTACAAACAAACCCTCTCAGTGTGAGCTTTTTTTTCACAAAAAATCTTTTGTTGATAAGTTGATCAGATTTTAGAATAAATAAGTCTTTGTGACCAAAGAGAGAACACTGTTTTTAAGCATTGTGTATTTACTAGATTAAAGGCAGTAATCATTTAGACATATTATACAGTGCCCTGCACTAATATTGGCATCCTGGGTAAATATGAGCAAAGGCAGCTGTGAAAAAAAAATTGTTGACCATATTTATTGACAACAAATTTTTGCAACATCCTTTTCCCAAGATAACAACACTAGAAAACTCAACCCTTTAGAGTTTTCTCCTATAATACCTGAAGAGTTTGAAGAACCCCTGTTTAGAGATCAGAGACCATTCTTTCATACAGAATCTTTACATGTTGGTGCTGCTTCTCTTCAGGTCACATCCCTCTTTTAATACACAGTTCAGGCCAGAGGATTGACAGCCATTTCAAAAGCTTCATTTTGTGCTCAGTGACACATTTTTGTGTTGATTTTGATGTTTGTTTTGGATTATTGTCCTAATGGAACATCAAACCATGACCCAATATAAGATTTCTTATACAAACAGGTTTATATATACAGTATCTCACAAAAGTGAGTACACCCCTCACATTTTTGTAAATATTTTATTATATCTTTTCAAGGGAC
>JAUCNO010000220.1:0-18638 GCA_032353835.1 Enteromius viviparus
ATAGCAATAAAGTTGCACTTTTGACACTATATCTGATGTCTGCAGTCTTTTTTTAAGTACATTGAAAAAAAAAAAAATCGAATTTTTCTTTAAAAATCGAAGATTTTTTTTTTAGGCAAAATCGCCCAGCCCTATCGAGTAGTATGTTCAATTTTAAATGTAGTACCTACTTAAGCAGTATGCGATTTCGGACGCAGCAATAGACTCCATTTCCCATCATGCACTGTACACCCACACCTGCTCACATTCAGTAATTATCACCCTCAGCTGTTGTCTATCACCACACCCACTCACACTCACTATATAACCGGCATATTCACCCATAGACGATTGCTATGGGTTATTACTCTGGCCTTGTTTTGTTTCAAAGTGTTCATTTCCATGTTTGTTTCACTTCTCGTGTTTGTTTTCTTTGCTTTGACTTAAGACAGTTCTCTATGGATTGTTTGATTGTTCGCTGCCTGCCTTGATCACTGCCTGTGTACCTCGACCCTGCTTCTGCCTTGTCCTGATTGTTCTGTTTACTGGTGTTTTGACCCTGCCTGTCGATCTTGAATAAAGGAGCTTTGCATATGGATCCGTACGTCCCTGTTCCCGTCATTACAGAAAGTCAATAATGACAAAATGTTCATTTTGGGATGGGGCAATTTTGAAAAGGCTATCAATAGCAATGAAAGCATAAGATCCCAACATCCCTGCAAATCACTCTTCAAAGCCACCCTTTTAACAAAAGAAACGTGCACAGTCAGATCAGCAGCTAGTCATGGTCACAATGAGAGGTGGCGTTGATGGAGAGGTGAACGCAATACTCAAATTCAAAAAATTCAAATTTTATTTGTCACATAGCACGATATGCAGTGAAATGCTTATACGACCACCGGTGACTTTATAAATAAAACTCTGTCAGATTACCACTTCTCATTCACTGGTAAGAAAACATTACAGTACAAAGCACATAATATTGCAAGAACAGCCTATCATAGTCCTCATAGATAATCCATGGACATTCTACAATCCTATGCTTTCTGTGTTTCAGTGCAGATTTGGACAGATACAGCTTGTGCAGCACTGTTTGTATAGGCTATGTGCAACTTGTGCGTGTATTAGAAAACATAATGTCAAATAATTTGAGGCCATTTCACAAATTCAGTCATCAATAGGCATCAGCTACCCTTCCTCTTCTTTTCTAACAATTTTGGTTGCTGAACATTTGGTGCATCCCTAGTTAAAATGTACTAGAGAATACATCTATTTCATTTATTCCGTTTTTCATTTTATAGTGAAAAAACAATCATTCGAGAACATAAAATTCTCTATTTGGCTCATACACCCACATTGTGCAACATCCTTGCAAGAAAACTCCTAGGATATATTTAAAAGGCTGTTTTTGGATCAATATATTGTGGCGTGTAGTGAAAAGATGAAAAATGGAGGCGCTGGAGGGAAGAGGACAAGACAAATCAGGACTAAGAAATCAAAGTCAAACTCTCATTAAAGGATCAACTCCTGTCTCTAAACCTCGGGGAAAGATGGATTCTCCCTCCACATGCCTGTGAGTTTATCATTACAACTAGCAGGCTCCTTCAGCCCAAAAATGATTGTTTTGCAAAATTTAAGATGAGAGCTAAAAAAAAAAATGTAACAGCACCTGCTGTTTACAGACTGCGGTTCAAGGTCTTTCAGTTGAAAATATGGCTGTGTGAAAAGCTTTTTTATACAGTCAGTTAAACAGGTTCATAAAATTTGCAATCAGAACTACTATAAATTGCTTTAAGTAATGACCCCCTGCGCTTAAAATAGACAGTGATTCATCTTTATTCATTCAATACTCCTCTTAATGATTTATCTGTTTGTATGTTGAGATATTAAAGACTTACTGACGTTTACCATTCGCTCATGTGGAATACCAGTTCATCTCAGTTTCTCAGCTGTATGCTTTTCTCATTTATAAAATATCAGGGTGTCTACGTTGTGTTTTGGTGGGGTAAAGTAGGGATGATTAAGAACACGAGGCTTTTTCTGACCCTCTCTCAGAGGAAGGAGAGCTGTTCTGACACGGTATGATCCCACTAAGTGGCTCTGCTGGCAGGACAGACGTGTCTGTGCTTGAATGATTCAGCTTGTCCTCACTCACTGGGTTCAGGGCTCTCTGGGACCGGGTCATTGTGAGTGAACCCGGCTTGAACTCTCACTATGCTTCTATATTCGAGCTAGCGGCAAAAATGCAATGCAACTAAAGAAGCGCTCTCACTATAATTACCAAAGCTGTCTACGTGCAAGAGAGAGAGGCTGTTAGGGTTCTACACCATTTACAGTCTAATGTTTCATAAAAAATAGAAATTGCCGTAATAATTTTACTTGATGTAACTACAGCTTAAAATTTGGTGTCAGTCATTTAAAAAATAATTGGATCAAAAGACATTTGTTATATCGAAAAATATTACTTATTACTAAATGAATGCTGATCGTTTAGAGTTTTTATTCACCTTGAAATAAAATACATCAGTGTTTCCATCCAAACAGTAAGCAGCTGATTTTAACATTGACAATAATTAGAAATGTTTTTTGAGCAGTAAATCAGCATATGATTTCTGAAGGATCATGTGACTCTGGATGATAATGAATGATGATCAGAATTCAGTTTATTACTGTTCATTTTTCAAGAAAATACATTTTATTTAAAAAAATTAAAAAAAATAAATAAATAAAAATAAAGCACATGTTCTGCATGACCGTATTCTACATCCCTAATCCTAACCAGTACCCAAACCTAGCAACTATTAATTAATAATAAGCAGCAAGTTAGTAGTTTATTGAGACAACAGTCATATTTCGTAGTTTGTTAACAGTGAGAATTGGACCCTAAAATAAAGTGTGACCAAAATTTCACATTTAATTCAACGTGATTTTTGTGAAACTTACTAACAGGCAAATATTTTCTAAATAGGATTTATTTCCTGTGTAGTCCTCTCTCTGAAGGAACTGATCCCAAGGCATTTTGATTAGTATAACAGACCAAAAAAAAAAGTCTAATAACTGTCATGAATTATTGATAGAGAAAGATGTGATTAAGTTGTTAGAACAGACGAGCAGAGAATTAAGGGAAGGGGAGATACATATAGAAGAACAGGTGACTTCAGATTACACACAAAGTTATTCATGCTGATACAGACAGGTGGAGAGTAACCATGGAGACAGCTGCTTTGATGTAAATTTGTTGGTATCCGCATGTGAGCACATAACTCATAACTTTGTGTGTGTAAAGTGAGTTTATATGGATAGCTTTCGCAGTGCATCTGAGCAACTCAAACTTTGGATCTTTGTTTATTGACTCATGTACATGTGGTGGAGACGCTATTTTTTGCCAAGGCTACGTGTATTATTATTAATTTTTAAATACTATACAATCAGTAATATCTTGAAATGTTATGACAATGAATCTTAAAGAGCTAGTTTCTTTTTAAATGCATTTTAAAATGTGATTTATACCTGCAATGGCAGAGTCAACTTCAGCAGCCAGTTTTCAGTCTTCAGTGTCTCAAGATTCTTCAGGAATCCTGTTGTATTGCTCAAGAAACACTGCTTATTTTTATTTCATTACAAATACTGTCACTTTTGATCAATATGATGCATTCTTGCAAATTACTGAAATTCACAGAAATAAAGTTGTAGTTAATGGTTTGTTAGCGGCTAAAATTGTACTTTAAATTAAAGTAGTAGTGTAGTAGTACAATAATTTGAGTCAAAGTCAAATTGTTCCATTTTCCATTGCTTTCCAATTAAAATTTTCCATTGCTATAAAAAATGACATTTATATAAGGATAGTGTTTTTGAACCAGAAAGAAAATATTGTAGCTGTATTTCAATAACAGGCTCCCATTGTACCATCTAATCCTATATTGTGTGACAACATAATGCTGTTATGCTGTTTTTTACCTTGAAAAATGCAGCAGAAATGTTATTTTACAAAAATAAACATCCAGTAAATGTATTTTCTTTGCAGCGCGTTGTTATTAATGATTTTTCCATGCAATCTTTACACGACAGTCTGACTTGTAAGAGTTTTGTTATTCTTGTTATTGTGCTTGTTTTTCTAAAGCTATTTGTTCTAATGCTATTTTTGCGAAATGTGAGTTAGCCGAACACAAGTTAGCATGTCCCGTAGCTGTCTCTCTAGAGTAATCTGGGAAACATCTCCAGGGTGCTCATTTTGTTGGCACAGACCTGCTGGAGCTCATGTCAACAGTAATGATTGAAATTCAGAAGAAGGGTAAATGTCAAACCATGTTTGCTGTCTGCTCTTATTTAGCATTCATGTGCGATAGTTAGAGCGATAGCTGGTGAAGGTCTCAGCTTTGCTGTCTTCTTCCATCCCGTCTGTGAGTGATCACAGTGACTCCTGAATGCTGGGGAATTAATAAGGGATGTTTCTACAGGTTAATATTCCCTTCTTCCAGCTGTGCAGGAGTGTGTGTATAAACGTTTGGGCTCTGACTGGTGTATATGTGTGCAGGTAGGATTAGGTCATTTCAGGTAGGATTAGGTCATTTTGTCATTTCAGGATGTTTCAGGGCTATCTTGTCAGGATCTATTTAAATACACTGAGCAGAGACAGAAAATAATGTCATTTCACATCCTCAGCCCTGACGGATTAGTTCACCCAAAAATAAATCGTTTTGTCATCTGTCATCATTTTCTCCAAAATCCATATGACTTTCTTCTTACCTTAAAACATTAAAGGACATTGGAAAAAAAGCACTTGTCGTTCTTTCCCAATTTAATAAAGAGGCTACACTATCGTTCAGAAGTTTTGGCTTTTTTAAAGATTTTTTTATGTTTACAAACGTAGTCTCCTTTCCTCTGCACATAAAAAGCAGGTAAAAACAGTAATATTCTGACATATTATTTACACTTTAAATCCACTGTTTTTTTATTTGTACATTTTGTAAAATCTTATTTATTTATTATTTATTAAAACATTTTTCAGGATTCTTTGATGAATAGAAAATTCAAAACAGCATTCATTTAAGTAGCAATCTCTTTCTTTTAACATCAATTTAACACTCAAATTTAACACAACTAACGCCATCCACATGATTTGGGATTTGTATTCTATGCTTTTAGTCACTGTAGTTTTCCGTGACTGTACTTCACATGGTTATTAACACTTTTAATTATTATTGATACTCTTCCCCTCCATTGAGCTTGAGAACCAAATCATTGAGTCAATGACTAATTCATTTTTTGTGAACAGATTTAAACTATTCATCTCTAAAGATGAATACAAAAATAAAAGTGGAGTCACTAAATAGTCATTGATACATAGAGGACATGCAGTTATCATGTAGATGATTTAATGATGCTTTTATGTCCTCATTCACTTCCTTTTAGTTGAGCACCCAAGAAGTTGTATGAAATTTACCTTTTGTGCTTCACGGAAGAGCAAAAGCCACACAGGTATAAACCAGCACGAGGGTCTGTAAATGCTGGCAGAATATGCATTACTTTTCTTATTTAATGAACTTTCATGATCTTCTACACTGTAGTGTTTGGTATAATTGCATCTCCTGAGACATAGCTAAATGTGTCTCTTCCTAATTGTAAGTCATTTTCTTTTAATTGTAAGAGCTCAGAGTCTGGCAGGCACATCCCAAACAGTCTTGATCTTCACTCAACTGGTGCACTGCACTGCTAATGGAGCTGAGGATTATGGGATGCAGTCACATGAACTAAAGATATCCTGAGCTGTCTGTATCAGTGACAGTGCTAATGAGAGGTACTGTGACCACATCTCTGCTCTGACGACGAACCCTGAGCTCTTTGTTTTCACTTCTTATGCACTTTTCTTCTGCACTTTATTACATGGCTCTCAGGAGTACTTGTAATGACTGGTCACATGCAGTGCTGAGCACGCCAATATTATATAATGATGACTGATATCCACTGCAATACATTTGTGCTACTTTTTTCTGAGTGCAACAAGACTCTCTTGAGTACAGTATTTTTTTTTTCAGCAAGGACACAAATTGATGAAAAGTGAAAGTAATAAAATATTACTTGGTACTCTGTTTCAGAAATTTCAGTTTCAAATTAGTGATGCTCAATTGACCTTTCTGTTAATCAAAATAATCCTGAAAGAATGCATTGTGTTTTCCAATTGAATTGAGTAAGATAGCGGAGCTATTATTCTAGCTATAGTGTTGGTGCCGGCACCATGTTCATGGGAAACACTGTGTTTTGTTGTGAAAGGGAAAATACTTTGCGCTTCCAGAAGAGGATACAACTAAATCAGTGGTTAAGTTGTATTCACAACACTCTTCCAGTACAGCTAACACAAATATTAGAGTGTGTTCAATGAATATACGGAGAATATACTCCTAAAACCAGGAGAGTAGTCTATGTTGGCTGTGCACAGAGACTATAAAAAGACTACAATTCAAACGTGTTTGGAGCAGTGAAGGGGAGTGCTTGTTGTCTCTCTGATCATGAATGCAGACATGGTGTTGTGTTTACGAAGCGTCATGCATCAAATGCTTCGTTTGTAATGTGTTTTATTGTTTTGGTGTCATAACTCAGGAATGCAGCAACACGTTGTCAGGCGCTTGCAGTATTCGGCCAGTCATAACACACTGGATAGCTAGCCAATCAGAGCACACCTTGCTTATTTAGAACAAAGAGCTTTGTACAAATCGACCCGTTTCAGGAGGCGGGGCTTAGCTGAGAAACAAAAACATAAATTATGTGGAAAATAATGAGTTTTTTGAAACTTAAACCACATAAACACATTGCATTAGACCAAATACACAAATAATGTTCTTTTAAGCAAAATCATATGACCCCTTTAAAATGGTAGTTCATATTGTGCTACGTATTAACTGTAAGAAATAGCAGTTAATGGCAAGAAAGTCATTTTTAAAGGTCATGTCAGGTATGAACAGCTTCTTAATGCAGCTATTCATATTTTCTCTTTTTACAGTGCACTTAACTTTGCTGTAAGAGGCAGATGTGGATAAGCCGGAAGTCAATTATGTATTCAGCACGTTTGTTCACTGCTGAAATTGCAGTGATGACGGATTGACAACACGATGAGGGACGGCTTGGGGTGTGAGCGGCAAAGAAGAGAGACAGAGACACACAGATCAATATGCATACTCCATCCAGACAGTTCTGCTGATAGTTTGATAAATGTCGTTCTCTCAAACTCAGGCTGAGCAGCTGGCGCAGAGCTCTGCGGGAGTGCGGGTGCACTTGTATTCTGTGCTGATTTGTAATAGACAGTAGGAGATATGAAAATTGAATGAAAACAGCACCAGTGGAGTCATTAAGGATCCGCCCCTGACAACCCTGTGAGTTACTCTGATTGGCTGTGGTGCAGGCAAGCTGAGCCTATAATTAAATTTGACTGGTTTAAATTCTGAAGGGCCTTTGGGAGACTGAGACTGATGAGGACTTTATTGCCGATGACCCCAAGAGCTTTTACGCCTCAGTGGCTGCGGCGGAGTGCTCGGTAGGCCACCGAGAGGAGAAATCTCTGGCTGATGGATTGATCAATTGGACAGAATTCTCTGAAGGACTGTGACTAAAGTCTGAAGCTGGGAGAAATTTGATTGGTTAAGGAATTTTGTGTATGATTGGTTTATGGAATAGAGATTTTATTTGAACGGACGAATCTGACAGGGCAGCATACCCTTGGATTTCCCCTCAAGCTCTTTTGTCCCAATAAACACATCCTGCCAACTACATTGATCATCTGCGTTCCTAGAACAAATCAGTGGGTGGCCTTTTTTCTTAAGGTCCATTAAAAACACTTCTAATACACATCTCACTACGACTGTATTCAGTCGTAAATGTTGTTTCCTTGTCAAACTATTATTCTGCGCACATCTGATCAGCAACTTGAACAAGTTGACCCTGCCCACAAACACTTCATTTTACTGACGACTGCTTCTCTATTATCTGGAAGTTCAGCATGAGATTCACAAAACACTTGCTCTTGTGAGATGGTTCAGTACCCAGTTTATTTAGACCAGCTGCTCCACTGAATCAAAACATGTGCGTATGATAAATAATAGATGTCTTGTATTTCCATTGAGCATTCAAAATACTTCAGTCTATGGTAATGGACCTATCGTTTAAAACAGACCAATCACAACCGACTGGGCCATCTGACCAAGCAGAGCAGAGTAGGCTCATGGAAGGGAGGAGTTTAGAGAGACTGGATCTTAGAAATGCTTCGAACAGATCGTTTGAGAATCACTGGAAAGGAGGAGTGAGGAAAAGTGATTTTTTCACCTAGCATGTATTTAAATCTATTGTAGGAGACTCCCAAAACAACATTAGGAGCCTTAAAAGTGGCATAATATGGTCATATTAGATTATAAAAAATATTTCACAGTATTACTGATTGTACTTTATGCATGATTGCATTAAGATCGCCTTGGTGAGCTATATGAAGAGAACATGACCAATTACATACACACAGCTTTTCAATATAAGGTGATATTATATAGCAGTTTTATTTGAATAAAAAATAGTAATCAGCTCTTCACTGGCTCTGCGTAAAACTTTTTTTCCAAATGAGGATGTTCTCGATTGTCCTCAAACAGAGGTTGTGTCAGATTTAGCTCATACTCTGTAGCCCTGGCACAATCAGTCTCTCACACAGCAGTGAGTATACAGCGGATCATTCATGCTCGTTTCTCCATCACTCATTTGCCCGTACTAATGGCTTTGAGTTGGCAGCACACATCCGCCTCCTGGCAGAGGTCAGCAGGAATATGTCCACATGTTGACAGCCACTGCAGGCACCTCTTATCATACTCCCTCTGTTATCGTCATACCAGGTTTAACTCTTGACCTTTGACCTGCTCTTTTTCTCTGGAAATACAGTAGACACTATCTCTCTCTCTCTCTCTCATGCAGCTTACTCTATTTACTCGAGTTATCTCAGCGCTTCACTTATATTTGCTGTCCTGTCTGACTTCTCCTTCCCATGTAGTATAAACGGTAGTGGCAGCTTCCATTCATTCCCTCTGTTCAGAGCGGTTGGACCTAAGAAATGTTATCACAAGATAATCGCATTCAACTGCCAAATGGCATGTGTAGACTGTCAAACACAATATGTCTTCTTTTTTCAATCCGCACTGACAGATACACTATGCGTGGGACTAAAAGTTTGTCAATTTGAGTCTTGTGGGTAAAACTGAGAGTAAAGCCATCTCTCTACCTCCACCTCTCTCCCTTTCCCCCTCTTATCTGGAATTTCTCCTTTAATCTTTCCCAAATAGATAGCATCAGCGAGAGATTACGTGAAGATGAGTCAGTAATTGCTGTAATGTGGAAAATGCTCCACATCCAAACAGCTCTACACTTCCACATAGACTTACTGTCATTGCTTGGGTTTTTCCATCTATTATTCATTCCTCCGGGGCTTTGTGGCTGTGTACTTACTGTGGCTTCTGTCCTCTCAGAGTCTGCAGGAATCTCTTATTTACACTACCGCATGGATCAAACCAAGAGGTCAGAGTTTGGCTGCTTAGATTGGTACAGTTTTCACCTGCTGCGTAGATGCTGTAACTACATTTTCAGGGGGCAAAAAGCATATTTCTCTACTGATGGCCATTGTGACACACTTTAATGGCTTCGCCTGTATTCTGCTTTACAGATGTGAATTCTTTTTTCTTCAGCCTGACACTTTGTGCTATAGATAGAACTTCTTATATTAAAAACAAACACTCAAGCTCTGCCCATATTTAAAAAGTAACGTGAAAGTAACGTAATTAGTTACTTTTTTAGGAAGTTGCGCAATTTTGCAATGCATTACTTTTAAAAGTAACTTTCTCAACACTGGTCATAACATTAAAATAATTATTAGCCTATTTATCAGAATTTTAATTACGGCACGTAAGTGTTTGTGGTATTGATACATTTTAAACTTTCAGTTGCAAGAAATATTTTTTAGTGTAAAATGGACAGACAAACATAACGTGTTTCCTGCATGTAGTGATGGTAAGCATTTTCAGAATGTGCAATGATTGTGCAATGATTAAGCTTACAGCCATTTGTTAAACAAGGAGTCTTATTATCATGACCTGACATTGGATTTAAGTGAGGTCAGTTATGAAATCTGGTTCATTAAGATTAAAATCCTTTTTTTTTTTTGCACAGATGGCTCCTGGAATATGTTTGCATGCTTATTTGCAGAATGTCTTAGCATGTGTTTTCATTATGGCATTCATTTCCTAACAGAGCAGCTGCTGTCTTGTGACAAAGTCGTGTATCTGTCATGTATAACATGCCACTGAAAGTAAACAAGTTCAAGTGTCAAGTTATCTGAGTGTGTTAGTGAGTTTGTAAAAATTTAGCATTAAATCATTTGCTCATCAGTAGATAATCTACAGTGAAAGCTAATAAAACATCACAGTAATCCTCATCAAGTGAACAACTGTGTGTTTGTAAGAAACAAATCCATTATTCACAATCCATTAGAACACAACCCATTAATACATTATCACCTGTGCTTCTGGACAAAATAGTCCAGAATTCATAATAACAGTTTCTCCAGTGGCACACATTCAGAAGATCTAGCTTATTGGTGAGCAAGTGATTCTTCAAATATGTCCCAATAAAGAAACAAACTCATCTTCATCTTAAATAGCCCGAGGGTGAGTAAATATTCAACATATTTAAATTTTTGTCTTAACTATTCCTCTGTGTTTGAGTTACTGTATAAAACACATGCTGGAGAATGTCTTTTGAGTCTAATTCCAATGAATAAATAAAAATATTTAACGCAAAAATCTGCATAAAAAAGTGGCCAGATTATGCATGCCTCTTTGCTTGTGGGATGGAAGGTTGCGTTAGGTTCAAGAGATGGAGAAGGTCAAATTTATTCATTTAAAAGTCCCACGGAGAGCTTTAAAATCAAATAAAGGAAGGCGAAGCATGTACGAGTGTGCATGCCCGTGCACACATGTATATATCCAGGTGTGTGTTTGAAGCTAGCGGTGGGTCTCATGCTCATTAATTTTCTCATTTAGGCTGAACAGCGAAGTGTGCAAACAGTAACACAGGTCCTGCCTGCTAATGAGCGAGAGAGTTTCATGCGCTTATGGTAAAATAACCAACATTTGCTACAAAGCTCTTTGATGTGTTTTGCTAATCAATAGTGCATCTGTGGAGAACGCTTGCTGTTGTAAACATCACTCAGCTTGACACACTCTGATTCAATTCAGCTCTGTGCTGCCTGAAAACCCCTCCACGTGTCCGTGGCTCTTTATCTCTGCTGTGGAGCTCCACTGTTGCTCTCTTTCACCGCTCTCTAGGCTTTGGCTGTGTGTGCATCCGCAGAAGTGCTTCCCTCTTACTTCGTTTATGTGCACTGAGAGCTTAACTGTATGGGGCGGATTCACTAGAATTTGCACGTGCTGTCTGCTTTGCTTTTCTGCAGTTCACTACTGTAGTGATTATCCAAATCAGGTAACACGGGGGAAATCCAAGTCTGTGCTGAATATAATTTGCAGAGTTTAGTTTAGTTAGAAATAAAATAATTTAAAAAAGGAAAAAAAAAAGGAAAGAAATGTCTTTTTTGCTCACCAAAAAATTCAGTATTAAAAATGCTTGTTGTTCTTAATGGTTTATGTGTGCTGTTTGATTCTTTTAGTTATCTTTAAAGGTAAGGATATTACCTTTAATCAATTAAATTCATTTTTACCTAACAAGTGTTAATATCTTTAGTTTTTTTTGTCTTTGAAATAAATACATAAATAAAATAAATAAATAAATATATAAAAAATAAATAAAATAAATAAAAAATACTAAATAAAATAAATCTGTCCCAGAAGAAACTGTTGTGCTTTGTAAATAAAGCTGTAATGGGCCTATTTGTGTTATAGGAAGGACATGCTTTCTAAGATGGACAAAAAACAAAAAATAATACTTTCCACCTGGTTAAACTGGACTGTGGGTAGTTAGAAAAGACACAGGTTTTTCTCCTGAAATAGTGCAATAGTGACACAGCTGTTCAGTGAATACACCCCTGTGTGTGTGTTTATGACCAGGGGCCTCAGGAGCATAATAAAAAGCCACAATATTACAGAAAGACAGAGAGGAACTCTAGACCATGCATTTCTTTTGTAAGTGGAGTTCATCTTTCATCCATATGCGTGTCCTCTGTCCTTTCTTATGTCCTCTATTCCATCCTAAAATTCCTCCTCGCTCCTCTGTAAACATGCACTGCATTCCAGTTGCTGTGTTACTTTACTTGTCACCTAATTTTGCTTTCCAGGGTGCCCATGTGTCCATCTGTCCATCTCTATCCCGCTGTCTAGACAGCACACTGTAAGTCTGCCTCATTAGGTAGTGTGTTTTGGCCTCAAAGTTAGCACCATATGTATCATTCACAGCTATACTACAATTCCAGAATGCATTGCAATGAGCTCAGTGAAGATTTTACTTCAAGACGGCTGCATTGTAGTTAGCTACACTACATACCAAGTATCTACAGAGTTTGTCTTAACAAATAAAAACCTTGCTAGATTATAAGGTACTTGGTAACATTACATTTCTTTTAAACCGTTTTACTTTGCAGTGCATGCCACTTTGCCACTGTTTTGCCCGTGAGCTGTGGCAGATGCTGTGAAAGCTTTCAGACTGGTTTGAAATCTGGCTACCAAGTTAGGTGTAGACACTGACCCAACTAGCAACGAGCTAGTAACAAATCATGTAACTGAATATCATATAGTCTCTGGCATGTGACTCAAAAAAATAGTGGTATTCGTGCCAAGGCACGGAAGAGACACACAAGCATTTACTGTGAGTGGGATTCGAGAAGGAGTGAACATGGACAAAGGCGTTTCAAATAATTCATAACTAAAACCTCCTACCCTGATACAGTTTTGCATAGGGCCCCTAGAAGTCTAGGATCAGCATGGTTTACAAAAGACCCTATTTCTCACCTCACCACCTCTCAGTTTGTTTCTCCCCATTTGTATGTACATTAAAATATGTTTTGTGTTTAAGTTCGTGGTGAACCTGCCTGATGAATGTGAACCCCAGCACTCACAGAGGAGACATATTAGGCCTAATGCAGTTAATGATGACAGCAAACACACACACTGGCGCGGCGATTGGTTTTCTACTGTGCTAGGGGCATGCTTATATGTATCAGGCTGATGAGTGGAGCAGCAAGGTCCTCGGTTGCCAGATCCTCCTGACTGTTTGACAGCTCACAGCAGAGCTCCTCTAGCAGGTGATAATCAGGGGTCTTGGCACTGACTGGCCACCTGTTGAGAGAGTTTGATTTTAATGATCTTATGGACAGCGCCCTGTTAATGAGCTCTCTTCCGCCCGCACACACACACGCCCCTGGTTAATGAGCTGTCTGTCGGGAGAGTGGGCGGATAGCAGGTTTAGAGCTGTTGCACATCCGTAATGACTTGCACTTCCTGCCCCTTCGGCTCTCTAGAAGATCACGCTGCGACTACTCAGCTAAGCAAAGGCACTCTGTATGTGCCTCCTTGGAGTAAGACACATCAGAGTGTGTGAGCACAGCTGTGTGGATCAGAGGTATTCACATACACACAAGTGCGCCCATATACATACAGATACACACAGTTAATCAGGACCGGCCACACCATTTATCTTAGTTAGCTCTGTCAAGATGCAGAAGGCTTATATTTGCATCCGTGTGTGTGTTCGTGTGTGTTCGCCCTTCAGCAGAGCGTGCAAATGCTAAACAACCTCCCACTGATTGAAACCTAAGGCAGCAACACACCAACACTGATTATGCACGTCAAAGGAGAAGCAAGAGAAAAGGGTAAAGGAGTTGTGATTGTGTTGCTAGAAAGACATTGAGAAAAAGCCAACATGAAGCACAATGAGATTTTAGGGTTTTTTCAAGCTCTTACCCATACTCAGATACATTTTCTAAACTCTAAACACAGACTCACAACTACAAAACACAATTGGCCAAATAGATAATTTTCTTTTTAAAAATACATTTAGTTAAATATATACCAGCTCTTCATATCATAATAGAAGACATCTTTCTGCACACACTAACTTAAATCTGACTAAAAATGAAATGATTCTGTTTTGACTGAATAACACTTGTTTTCACTTCACAAGGTACATGCAGTCAATCAAAGTACACCAGGTTTCAAAATACTGGCTATTGTTGACATTACAAAAGCTGCTTAGACTTTTATGTTTCATTTTTACAGGTATTTGCATGAAAAGCATGCAATCCACCAGTTTGTATGTCCACATGTACAGTAATGTTCACATTCAAAAGCATTCCAATAAAAAGCACATTTTTTTCTTTACTGTTTACTACATGAGGTACAGTAGAAACACGGTATGATAGAACAGACATTTTTTTACAGTATCGCTTACAGTGATATCCATGAAATATGCTTGTGAAGCTGATGCTATCGATATTGTCAAATCATTGTCCGCCACAATTCTAGTTTGAATTTCATGCAGTTGTATTGCATTATTATTTCTACAATGGCAAGCTCTTGATCATTACCGAGGAGCTTTCCTCTTCCCACAGAGGTTGGAAGACATTGCATTCTTTACAGGGACAAAAAATTCAACATATGCATTACAGTATGACGATATTGACATGTCAAGCGAGAATAGAAACAATGCAATACTTACTTGTTGGTTTGTTGAAAGATGCGTACAACCTCAAATTGGGCTGCACTCTTTCACCAGCCTCTTAGTGAAAGACTGTGGTTGATTACATGGTCAGTAATAGTGGCACAAATTTCATCACTGACTACTGCATTCTTACACCTCTACCATGACCTCTCCTTGAGCTTGCTCTTCTCCCTGGCCCTGCTCCTCCCACTGCTCCTGCTCCTCTCACTGGGCCCCTTGCTCTTACTCTTCCTCGTCCAGACATTACAGTGTTTTTTTCTGTTTCTGTTACCAAAAACATCAGTCCTCAAAATCCTCCTTTTACTGTATAAGTGTAAATGTAATAGAAAAAAATAACCCCTGCCACTGAGTCTAAACCAAACTGGAATCAGTTGGAAAGCATCATAAATCAGCTTTATATAAATAATTCACTTGATCATCAGCTGAGATATATTTTTGATATTGATATTGTTTTTGATATCATTGCAGAACTGAAGAGGTTTTTGTATTGTATCTAAGGTTTGGAATACTGTTTTTACTATCGTGGGATGTTGTGTGTTTATTTTTATTTTACATAGCAATTTAGTTGGGAAATGCATATAAATAATACAGTTAATTATGATTAGACAGTTATTTATATCAGCTGCAAGTAGTAACTGCAGCAGAATTAAATTTCCATGAACTAAAGTTTGTTCAGCAAATATTCAGTGCAATTTCATATCAACTCTAAAAAGGAAAGGATATTTTTATGGCCACTGAAAAAGCACCCTCATACAGTATTAAAGCGTTAGATCATGTAGCAAGGATCGGAATCAGAAAGGGACATTAATATGCAAGGCAGAGTCAGAAACTCATATGCACGAGAGTTTTATTAACTAAACACTAAAACAAACATACAATCGCTGACACCTGGTGAAAAGGACAAATGATTGAATGGATGAAAAGAGTCTGTTTACTACCCGAGTAAAACATCAGCACTGTTTATAGCTCATACTAAATCTCGGTTTCATTTAGTTAAATGTATGATGCTTGCATTGTCTTCGTCATTGATGAGTGTTCTTGGAGTCTTGGATGAAAAGTTTCAAGGTTTTGGACTTGTGATCATGTTCTGTCCAGGTTTGAAGAGTGATGAATTCCAAAGATGTTCTGACTAGATGGTGATTGAGAGTTTCTTTCCAGGTGGAAAATGAAAAAGAGCTAAGAGAGACATCAACTGAAAACTGAGGATCTTTTTGATTGAATGGAAAGTCAAGACTGGAAGGCGCAAAAAGGGTTGCAGAGGAGCAAACTATTAAAGATCCTTAGAACACTAATATGCTGTATAGGTATCGACGTATAGTATACACTATCAGTTAGATCACCTGAAGACAAATTAATAGAGACCAGACATGGTACAAGTAAGGGCATATTAATTAATTAAATATTAATTGGTGATTATAAGCATGCATAAACAGTATACGACACAAAATGACCTGGGGACATGCATGATAGGAAAATCTATAGGAAAGTCATTTCCTATAGCAGTATGTGTCTGTTTTAGAGAAAGTTTAACAAGGAGGGAGATTCTCTCTACATCTGGCTGAGGTGTCCTGGAGTTTGTATACTGACATATGGACACAGAGTCACAGATCTGTGCTTGTTTGTCAATCTAATTAATAATTGATTTTTTCTAATGAAAAGCTGTGTGTCTGATGCCATATACTGCCTATAAATAAATGTATTCTTAGATATCCAAGTTATTATGTGGCAGAATAGTTTTTTTTTTTAGGTGCATACACTTTGTTGGGGAAAACTAATATTCAGGATGTTCTAAAAACACATCTTAAGGTCTTGTTTCTTCTGCACTTTAGGAATGTTCATAAAATATATATATATATCTTTAGTAATGTAATATCTTTATTATTAACATGCATCTCAAAACACAATAAAATATTTTTTTAATTAAAAAAATTAAGTTGATTTTTAGGTCATTACTCCAATCTTCTAATATGCTGATTTATCTTAAAACATTATTAAATTTAATGTACAGTTGCAGCACTTTTAAAGTTACTGTTAATTTATCAACATCATCAGGGTCTGTATGGTTATTAGACTCAGACATCTGAAATCTCATCATTAGTTGACATTGAACTTGAGCCTGTTAATACAAAACGACACATTTTAATATTTGAATCAATGTGGGGATACGACTTATATGCTGCATTGTGTCCTTATGCAGAATATTCAGTAGAGAGAGCCTCCTTAAAGCAACCTTAACTTGTCTGGGTAAAGACACCTTTAGTTTCCCTAACTAAAGAAAGCCCTTTATACTGGATGAAATATAATGGCTTTTTTATACAGTGTGGGGGAATAGAAGAAAGAGACAGGACTGGAGTATAAAATAAGTTTAGTATGGCAGAATATCAAACAGGTTTGTCCTGCAAATGCTGATTAGAGACATTGTCTGTGGCTGTTATATAAATAATGGAAGAGGAGGCTAGGAGAGGATGAGATTCAGAGGAAGAATGGAGAGTCAGAGAAGGAATGAACTAAAAGGCAACAGAAGCGAGAGTGCACACATAGGCATGTAAAGGAATGAAGCTCGAAAATAAGAGTAGCAAATGTAGCAAGTATGAAAGATGGCAGGAAATGGGAAAAGAGAAAAGATGAAATGGCAAGTGAATGAAAATGGAAAAAAGCAACTGAATGTGGAAGATAATTGAGGTGGTTTGCATAATTGGTGTACTGTGAGAAGGCTGATGGAGACTGCTAGCTTTAAATTCAGACTACACTTCTGTTCCTAAACAAAACTACATTCACTCACAGATCTTCCAGTTTTTAAAGACGGATCATGATTAGAATCGCCAGTATGAGTTCTATGGGCATTTTATAATTGTGCACCGCACCTTTTATTTTCAGCTGATTCTGAGTGTGTACATACATACGTACATAAAAGACTGGAAGCCTTTGAGTCTGTATGAAAACTGCTTTAAAACTCTACGTAAACTGGAGCTTTTTTCTGGGAGGGACTAATGCTGTTGTGGCTGTTTTGAGATTGGTGTTTGGGAATTACGTTGGTATGGTTAGTAAAGTAATTTCTTTGGCTCATGTGAAGAGCCTCTCCACGGGTCTGCAGTGTGCAGTAGACTCCACTCCATTTCTTCTAAATAATGTTGTTCATTACAGCGCCGTATAGTGCACAATCAGTCTCTGTCTCTGCATGACACACAGATCAGAACAATCAGCCTGAGCACTCAACACCTCTTATTAGTCCTTTACAAGAGATCTATCTGTCTATCTATCATTTGTTCTGTCGTTTGTTATATAATTCTATCTATCATTCTAGTGTTCTTTTTATCCTTCTATCACTCTATTTTTTTTATCTCTGGTTGGATCATTCAAGAACTGTCACAGAGTTGTTGTGAAGCCACTCCTTCATTATTCTAGCTGTGTGCTTAGGGTCATTGTCTTGTTGGAAGGTAAACCTTTTTTGGAGAAGCACTCTGCTGGTCCAGGATTTACCTGTACTTGGCCGCATTCATCTTTCCCTCAATTGCAACCAGTCGTCCTGTCCCTGCAGCTGAAAAACACCCCACAGCATGATGCTGCCACCACCATGCTTCACTGTTGGGACTGTATTGAACAGGTGATGAGCAGTACCTGGTTTTCTCCACACATACTGCTTAGAATTAAGCCCAAAAAGTTCTGTCTTGGTCTCATCAGACCAAAGAATCTTATTTCTCAGCATCTTGGAGTTAGGGTGACCACCTGTCCCGCGTAGCGTGTGCACGCACAGCGTTTGAAGCCCAATTCATGCGTCCCGCAAATTGAGACCGTGTCACGCATAAATAAAAAAAAAGTTAAAGTCACTCTATATCCTCGAGCCCCAGGCAGCCAAACGAACATTACTTGACAGTTCAGCACGCTACTGTTGCCACACCCACCCCTCACTTGAACTGCTGACTAGGTCGTCGTCAACTTTTTCGTTGTTGTCATGACAGCGCTCTCACGTGCAT
>JAUCNO010000221.1:0-12500 GCA_032353835.1 Enteromius viviparus
AAATGCTTGCATTCACTTGAGTTTAGTTATTTCAAATCATGACAATAAATCAGCTATAAAGAGTTTCTCAAAGCTAAGTAAAGCAATTACTTTTTTAAATGTAAAAAAATAATAAACAAATAACCTCGTATTCTGGTAGATCTGCATTATTGATATCAAACAAGGCAATAGCTTTGAATTAGTTGTTAATACAGGAACGTAAACAAATCTATTATAGTATATGTTCAACACAAAGCCACAAAAATATTAATCTTTCTAAAAAAAAAAACAGTGCATAACCGTAACAGTGAATTGGTTAAATGTAAATGGATAAGAAAACAGGGTATTCACAAATAAGCTTTCAATTCACTGTTGTGATCTGAGGGATAGAAAAATAACAACCTAGAAAATTAATGACAGACATTACGTCCTCTGGTAAAATATAAAAACCTGCATGTTAGTTTCTTTGTTATGTACTTATTTAAAAAAAAAGGCTTTCAAACAGGCTAATATTAGCAAGTCACTGACAGTTCTGAGGTCTAAAGTGGGTCAAAACTCTTCTACTTTAAAGGATGATAATACTTATGAATATGCAGCACTTAGCTAAGTTTGGATAAATGAAGACAGCATCAAACAGACTGACGAAACATTAACATATTTATTACATAAATGTGAAGAAACCACCAATATAATTTCATTGCTATAGTTTGTACAAATCATTCTTGTTTATTTGTTTGGTTGTTTCCAAGAACCTTTAGGAGCTGATCATTACAACTATAAAGTTGGGTTCTTTGATTGGTAGTAGAAATATTATTTAAAAAAACCATGAGTAACCTTCAGCTGTAAAAAAAAAAAAAAAAAAAAAAAGCATATCTTAAATAAATTAAAATTACTTTCAAAGAAAACAAAAAAACAAACGGAAGGAAAACAGGTAAATACCCCTTCTGAAAGCTTTATTTGAGAAGACCAAAAGCACTTCTCGTGTTGCAGCATGCAAAGCAATTATCTTATTACTGTGTGCATTAAGAAGCTCTCAAACTTTTCACCATGCTCTCAGAAGCAAAACAGCTGTTCTCAGTCAACATTCAACTCTAGCCTTAATGTGTTTATGTTATAACCTCTGGCCGTTTTTATTCAAACCATCCGGAATTAGCTTACACAGTTACCTTTTATACCTAAATGAATTACGCAGAGCTAAAAGTGGCTTTGCACCTGCTCTTGTGCTATTTTGGTTGTGTATATCAGAAAAGGTCATCACATTAACATATATTTTTCTATTCTGAGGTTTCACCATTACATAAACTCTACAAAGCAATTAAATATGATATTGACTGTAACCAAGTCTGCATATTTTGCCTACTTCAGTTACTTGTTGTTTATCCTTTACTCCCTCATTATCACTTTCATCACAGACCATCCTGCAGTGGCTCAGGTTTCAGAATAGATCCTCAATGGTTCAAAGCAATGATATTAAGCCCAAGCAGAACATTGGGTGGGCAGACATGATGTACCATGATACTCCATATGGATGTCCTACAAGGAGGCCAGATTAACAGCCAACCACAGTGGAAGGAAAGCCAAGATCAGGTGGAGAACCGTTAGTCTGATGCCAGCGGACTGGGGCATCTCAGGAAGTGATGTGCCTGACTTTGCAGCACTGGGTCTGGTGTAAATGAACGGATGACTCTGGAATTTGTCCATTTGAGCATAAAATAGATATTAAAAAGCATGTACTAATGGAATTAGAAAGACCATTCAACGCATTATGTAATTATAGTGACATAATAAAATTACACTAATAATAATTTCTTACCACAGGGGGGCAAACGAGCTCAATAGGGTTTGAAAAGCTCTCCACCATGAACTTCTCCCCCTCGGGTTGAAACTTGCCACACAAGAAATGAGAGACAAGATTTCATTTTAAAAGTGACATTATTGTCCTATAACTTTGTTACTGCAGAAGTTATACTGCACACCAAAATGTTATATATATATATATATATATATATATATTTTATTTTTATTGTATTTTATATTCTATATATTTTTTTCAATTATGTTTCATATTATTATTTATTTCATTTTGTTTTTATTTTTTGTTTTGTAGGTGTTACCATGTTGTTCCACAGTCCCTTGGCTAGCTCCTCATGTCCTTTCATGGTGAAGTGGAAACAGTCCGGAGTAAAAAAGCTCATATCAATCTTCCCATTCTAAATCAGAGATAGGCACAAATTATGAACAGCATATTCGTATTTTAAATGAAAACTTTACATTACTTGCTGCAAGTAAGTGCCATAAATTACAGTAAATAATAAGCAGTCAGCTGATCACTACTCACAGGGAGTCTCGGAGGATCTGCATGTTTCAGGAATGGCTGCAAAACTACCGCAAAGTCATTCTTAAAGAAGCGGTCAGTATGCAAGAGCTGCTCCAGTGCTTTCTGAGACACAAGCAATGCCATTCAGCCTCTGCAGATTACACATTAATAGCATATCGGTCTTAATAATTGTGAAAACAAACACACCTGGAATTCTAGGTTGACTCCAACCAGCTCCTTCAGATCAGCAGATCCCGCAGCTGGCTTTACCAGACAGGAGCAGAACGACCTGAAGAGATCAGAGCATAGGATAGGAGAGAAATTATCCTGTAGCACTAAAAGAATAAAGACGATGTGCCAATCATGAGGAAAACAGGCTGAATGTTGTTACACATGAACATTTAAGAACGTTTTGACTTAATGATTCTAAAAAGGTGACTAGATATGTACTGCATCTGCATTCTCCATGTGCAACACATCTCCATGTGACACCGCTCGATTAAGCTTGATAAAAGCTTTATTTAATCTCCTGTACCTTTGGAGCAGACATCCCGGCGTGGGCTTCTGTACTTCCCTCAGGGTCTCCATCGGCAGTATCTGGACCACATTCACTATCATTCGAGGAACCTGAAAAGGTAAATTTAAAGAGAATGTTAAAAAATATACTATATAGGCTTCTATTATTAGATTAAATATGCAGTAACAGTAAGTTTGTTAAATATTATTTCAATCATATTTTACATTTCACTTTTTTCCTTGTAAATACATTATAAAAATGTAATTTATTCCTGTGATGTTAAATTATTAGATTATTGCGGTCTTCATTGTTTGGAAATTATAACAATAATTTGGTGCTCAAGAAACATTTCTTATTATTATCATTATTTGGCCTGCTTAATATTTTTGCTAAATCTTAAATCAGGATTCTTTGATTTGAAAGATTTTTTGCAACATAATAAAGTCTTAACTTTTACTTTTGACCAATTGTAATGTATATGGTAAAGTACATTCAGTTCAGTCGTTTTAAAAAGAAACCAACTAATAAATCATATCTCAAAAATAATTGATCTGACCAACTCTCAGAAATTACCTCATTCATCAGCATTTCCAAGGACACAGTCATGTAATGGACAAAGTTCTCCACCGAAAACAGGGACTGTGTATATAAATAGAGAACATTTAGTGGCTCCAAAAACACACAAGACAATATGTCTGAATAAAAATTCCTTAAAGGTCACTTTGTCTAGAACAGCTGTTTCTTAAAAAGCACATTACAAAGTACTAGGACCAATATTCATGAGAACAATGAAGCATGCCATTAATGATCATCTTTACAAGCATATATATGTTCACAATCAATTTAACATTATGTGAAGCTTCCCCTAGTCTCTACTTTAACATTGTGAACAAAATTTGTCAATACTGTGGAAGAATCTTCTGTCTGCAGTTTGCCAAAGAAACAGCTTTGTAAGCAATGCCTTGTCTTTGCAGTAATCACAGATGTCATTCATCCCAATTAGAATGGTCAACAGTTTCCAGTCCTCATCAAAGTCAATATCCTACAGCAAAACATGGAGGGAAGAAATTTCACCATCTGTATTTGGAGGAAACAGCATATTCAAAAGCACAAAATTAACAAAACTATACACCTACCTCATATGTTTTCAGTGTATCAATCAAATGTCTGACTTGTTCAGGAAGATTACTAGAAAGACAGCAAAATTTATAAGATCAGCTGATAAAAAACACTACCGCAAAATTATCGTTCAAGTAAAAATATCTCGATAGCATATTTTTAAGTGTTTTTTTTTTTTAAACAATCATCTATGAAGAATGACTATTGATGCACTGGCATTTACAAGGTGTTGTGTCCCGTTACAGCCAGGTTAAATCCAGTCTCACAGAGGGGAGCCGGGGTCCCATGGACCGTCTTTGTAGGGGCGGGTCCCACTAAATGGGGGTTGAAGAGCCGAATGATGTCTAAAAGAACAGTCTGGGTCACCAGTGATGTAAGTTATGCTTTTTATATGCATTTTGCAACAGATTTTAGTCTGTAAATGCAGAATATGACTCGCATTAGAAAGGTTTTTCACCCAAAAATGAAAATTAGCCTATGATTTAACTTCAAATTTGTCCTGGCTATTCCAAACGTAATCATTATAGTGGGTGGTTCTTATCAACAGCCCAAGAAAGAAGAAAGTCATATACCCCCAGGTTGCCTTGAGGGGGAGTAAATCAATTTTCATTTTTGGGTGAACTAACCCTTTAAGGCAACACTACGTACTGGCCAGTGTAATGACATCTTGAAAAGTTCCATGGCCACCAATGCTGTTAAAACAAGAGACAATCACAATAAAAATAAACTTTTATTTGCAAATAAAAGTCACTTTATTTATAAAAGTACTAGTCATAAAGAAATCAAAAGCAATGTTAATATTAGCAATACTCTTACCTCCAAGACACGTGACGAAATTCAATAGGTATCCCAAGAACTGTGGTTGCATTTGCACCAATCGCTGTCTATAAGTGAGAGAATTACTATTGTAAGAATATTGTTATTATTATCCGTCCTACACAGATACATCATGTGCCTTGTTTGTAAATGAATCATTAGTAAACTTAAGTGAACAAAGACCCAAGTTCTTACGAATGCAGTCTAGAACTTAAAAATTCTAGATTCTTGATTAAAAATAAGGTTTAATAACTCTTTCCTAACTTTAATATGAGAAGGAAGGCAATGCAAGGACTGCTTTTTTCCCACAGCTTGGCACTGCACAGCATCTTGTTGTCTTCGGGAGCCATCTTTATGACTTGGTCTACACACAGATGTGCGTTTACCTCTTGTCATTTACCCACTAAAGTGTGATAATCGTTTGGCAGGGCTAAATAGGCAATGATGTATAATAGGTGGGTGGGGCCAAAAAGCACAGTAAAGTCAGTGAGCGGGGAAAAACAGGTAGCACAGTACAAGCAGGCATTGATATTCTTCTGCAGTGGTGGTGTTTAGCCACATCATTACATAATAAAAGTGCATTACATAAGCTTTAATTTTGGCATATTGGCTTCAATATAAACTGTTTTTAGAATAACAAGAACGTTTATGTTCTGAAACTTACTGGATGTTTTTATAGCACAAATACCTGTACTGTATGTCAAAAGAGAATTAATATTCACACATAAATAAAGATTCCATCAATTCCATGGTGTATATTTAATTTCAAACCTGACCTTTTTTTTTAACATAAATAGATATTTTAAGAAATATCTTGTTTTGGTTTTGTCCAAACAATGCAAGTCAATGGTAACAAAATGTATTCCACAGAAGAAAGTAAGTCATAAAGGTTTGGAACGGCATAAAATGATGAAAGAGTTGACATTTTTTGGGCAAACTATCCCTGATGTTTACCTCAATTTGCCTCATGAGTAAATGTGATTAAAAATGGGGTATAATTAATTCTGTTGTCAGCTAACTAATGAACAGTGTTCTTTAAAACTGAAAAGAAAATAATCACACTCACCGTCAATGAATCCCCAAGGGCAGCGATTACTTTAATATCCGCAGCCTTCACCAGCTCAGCTACAACAGAGATACAGCCAATCAGAAAATCAGATACCAAAACATGATCTGATGATTCTGCTGTAATGAAGTTTGCCTGTGGTACAACAAGAGCTAACATTCATCACCAATGATAAACATCAGCACCTATGTAAAAATGACCTCACAGCCTCAAATAAAATGTGAAAAATCTAATCAAAAACTGCCCCAAACTAAAAACTGGTACTGCAGCTTAAATAATCAAGTTAGACCGTATTGATTGTAGATCAGAGGTCTGGATTCATCACACTATGTGGGCAAAACACTGACCCTAGACTAGCCTACCTGAGGTGGGCACAGAAGAGGAGGGGCTCATGTCAGGGCACATGAAAAATGGGTGTTTGAAACTGACTGGCCTGGTCTTCTCAGGAAACTCCTGTAACAAAATAACATGCTGGTTCCTGTGATGTCACAACTAAAACATCACTCAGGCTAACTGGATAAATTGTTTACATTACAATCCATCACAGATAAACCAATCAAAAGGTTGTATTCATGGCCTTATGTGACATTGAAACATGAAAACATCCTTGATGGTCAAAGCACTTCTAATGCAAAAACACAAACGCACCTTTCTAAGCGCTTCCTTGCTATAGTGACTGAGTCCTTCCTCGTATTCCAGCCTCCAATCATCACCTTGGGAAAAATAAGAATCCATAAGCACTTTAGACTTAATAAAAATCAAAATATAAGAGTCTGGCTTTCACTGACTAGCACTGAGGCCTTCAACATAGGTTCAAGCAAATATCTTGTTCCTTTATCCCAGGTCAATCTCACATGTAACCAGGGACCTGCACTCCAGCTTATCTTCCCAGCTCTGGATGCTTCTAGCACTTACCTTCGACAGGACATAGGGTTAGCAAGCAGGTTGCCACGGCAATGAAAAGCCACTCCATGGTGGAGCGTTTCCAAGCGGGTTAGCACAATGGATGTGCGTGCAGAGAGAACGGGGCCATTATATCAGTGCCCCTTTATCTCCCCCACCCAAAACAGCTGAGTGACGAAGTTCAGGCCCACTGACATAAAGCATGATCCAGGCACACATGCAACTGCCTGGACTGGTGACCATTCACAACTAAAGAGCTTTAATAGAAATCGTGTCGCACTGGAGCCTGGGAGAACCAGCCCCGCAGCTCAATGCAGATCTGGACCAGGAGAGATGTTGTGCACACTGGATGTATGTTAGGACCGAATATGATCTGTAGGTCTAATTATATTAAGATAGGAAATTACATTCAGCTGTGAACCCATTGATTTTTTTTATTAGTTATTTAGAAACATTGCCTTTGAAAATGCAATTATTTCCTTTTTAGGTCTCATCCATTGTTATCGGAGTATTATGAGCGGTTTGATTGACATGGAATCTGTTATATTACTTTCAAAGCTTCAAACCATTGCTAAATTAAGAGAACTCTGCAAAAACAAACTAATGCTCTGGTGAATCTTCACAAGAAAAAAAAATGTTCTTTACATCCTATTCACATACATATGCTTACATTACAGTATTTTTTGTTGTTTTCTTTTCTTTTTTTACACACACCAAAAGTTGTGGTATTGCTATATTACCTGAAACGACAGCACCATTGCCAAAATCAACAGGTATTCTAGACGTGCTCACAACTGAAATATTTTTTCTCTGAAAAATAATCTAAAACTCAGATTTTGCACACAAACAGCTACATCCCAAAACAAATCGATCGACTTCAGGAATTCAGAGCTACAGATCTTACACGCATATCATCAAAAATATTTCTGAGTGCATTCAATGTATTGATCTTAAAATAAAAAGTGTCTTGTAATACCAAAAAACAAGCATTTTTGTCATACAGCAACCCATTCATTAATTATATTTATCATGTACGCAGGGGAATTTAAATCCCATTTTGAAAACTTTTGGAAAGGTTGAATGACTAATGGAGACTAATTTTGAAGTTAGCTTCAAAAACCTTCAATGGACACCAGCCATAATTAAACTAAATTAATATCATAAACACCCTAAGAGACACTTTTGTAACAATGAAAGGGAGTCGAGGGCAGTAGTCATCTGAATGATTCAACATTTGGCAAGGTGAGTGTTTATGGCAATAAAAACCCTTATGAAAAACTGCTAACCTTAGATTACTTACTGTGTAGTTTATTCATATGTAACTGTGCACATTTGAATCGTGACAGTGAAATCTACACCAGTGTGCTGGTGAAAACTACTTTTGTCCAAATACTGACGTTATAAATAATTTATGGACTTCTGGAAAAAAATTTTTTGCTAGCAAGCCACTTGAATGAAAGCATGCTGAGAGCAAGAACTTTGTACATATGGAATTCAGAGCACAGTCCACCTTTAACTCTGCGCCACAAAGAAGCATGGTTTTCCAATAACAAAAAAAAAAATGTCTGAATGGGTTGCACAAAACAGGTTCGATCCTTGGCTTTCAGCACAGTGGCAAGCAAAAGCATAAACAACTAATAGAGTTTATTCAGCAATGTTGTCGTTTTCCCCCCACATAGTGAGTGTTGATTTGCACAAATGTTATTTCACCTGGCAAAACCCTGAGGCGCACATTTACGATATTGTAGAAGTTAATTTAGTTTTCCCCCAAGCCACAGTTAAAAGAAAAAGGAGGGGCTGGACAGGGCAACAAGAGTCATGAAAGCTCTTTCGGGGTTGCAGGATTAAAAACCACAGCAGGTGTAGGTGTCAGCGGCTGTCCCAGGGAGAGAGATGGTATTGGACCTCAATTCGTTCTCCCATAATCCTTGTCCCATTAGGTCACCTCTATTCTGATCCCTGCTCTCTCATTGTTCCTCAGGCTCTTCGGCTGGCTGCTCAGGCTGGGCTGGAGGTCTAGGGGGCGCTGGAGGGGCTCTGGGTACGGCTTGGTGCTGTCTCTGTCGATATGCAATTACTGTGCCCAAGAGCAGAGCAATGACAGTCATGAGGTAGAGATCCCACTCTGGACCCAGTAACTGGTCAAGATCCACCTGCGATAGAAGCTCCTTCAGCTTAAGAAGAAAAAAGAAAAAAAAAGATTAAAGTTATTGACTTGAGGAAAATCTGATTTCAGGTGGATTCTCACTGATGTATGTGACTTACATTAAGATCTTGCAGGTACTGTAGTGCATAAACAAGGCCTAGCTTACACAGGGCCAGGAACACAGGAACTTGGGCATCAGGACTGGCTTCTGCAGCCATGTCATAGAAACGTTTAGCCAGATGAACGTCCTGTGGAAGAAAACTCCAAAAAATGAGTGTTGTGTATACACTACAGATTAAATGTGTTCTGTAAAAAAAAAATGCATCTTCGTTTCTACAAAAATGCTAAAATGTAAAACAACAGTGATAATACGTTTCTTAAGCACCAAATCAGCACCTTGGAAAGATAAATGATTTCAGAAAGACACTGGACGCAAATATATTAGAATGTCCCATTTTCATCAAATAAATGCAGCCATGTGGAGTATAAAAGACTTCTTTCAAAAACATCTCACAGACAAATTTATGAAATGTTGTGTGCATGCTTGGTTATATGTAGTTATGCATGGATATTTCACCTGCTTAATACCAAGGCCCTTCTCGTGCATATAGCCTAGGTTGAACATGGCCTGTGCACTGTGCTGTTGCTCAGAAGCCAGACGATAATGAATGACTGCAGTCTCATAGTCCACATCAGTGCCATAGCCATAGAAATGATAGTCACCCAGCTTGATTCTAGCCACTGTGTAACCTGTTAACACAATATAATATAAAACAAATACTGTTAGAGAGGTCCTGGGGGTTAATAGCATGATAGAGCCTCAACTATTTTTAATAATATGGTTAAAAAATATATATATTTTTGCAACAATGATTTTCTGACTTAATATCCTGCTTATTACATAGCTGTGTACCAAGAAAATAAACGTGCATGATATAGTGAAGTCATGTATTTTATCAATACGTAATCGATTTTCTGTAAAGAATACTATGAAAGTAATACGAGTATGACAAAGACTGGTTGCCAGGGACAACAGTAAGATAGCAGCAATGATACTGAAATGTGAGACAGCAGGATGCTGCGAATGACCAATCAGAATCAAGTATTTGAGAGAGCCATGTAGTAAGCAGTTATATTTGTCTCACTATAATGGTTGTAAGGTCATCAAAGCACTTTGGCATTTTGTTAGAGTGACTGTGGGTTGAAGAGAACAGTCTAACCTTGAGCAGCTGCTCTGGTCCAGTGAAGCAAAGCCCGTGGGTAGGTTTCATTTTCATTAAAAATCTGTGAGCCCTCTGAAAGACAAACACAAAGTCAGATGTATTATTAAAATGTGAAATGGCTTAATTTAGCTTGGTTTTATTTTACCAAGGGACAATAAACAAGAAGGGAACATCTTTACACGTACTCTCTCTGGCTTTCTGTGCAGAATGCTTTACCTTCACAAAAGATTCTGTGTCCTTCTTTAACCGTTCCTACATATTTAGACGTGACTTTCCATTCATTTAAGATAACGGATCATTTTTCTTTAGGAGGTCATGAACTGAGAAATCAAAATTCACTTGATCTTTTGACATAAGAGGTCAGTGGACTATAAATAACATTCTGTAAGCTTCAGAACTCAACATTTTCTTGTAAGTCTAAAAACAGTTTATAATGAACCAAAAAAAGAGCTTGTGAAATATGCCGCTTGATGATGTTATAGTGTGGCTTATAGAAGATCAATGCCTGTTTCTACATCGCTGCCTGTTTAAAACAGGACAGAAAATAGCCTCTTACTTCTAAATTATGTAATTTGATATAAGTCTTGAGGGAATGCATACTGTCCATAAAATATAAAAATTATACATCCATGACTTTTCCAGGCATAAATTAACAATTTAAAAATGTTAAGTATTTCATGACTATGGGTGGGAAATATGTTCTTTATTTTAGATTATTGTCAGGCAAAATGGAAAGGTAAAGTAAATTTTGTACTTTTTGTTTTAAATAAAGATATGGTAAAAAAGAAAAAAGAAATTCTGATTAAAAAGGCAGATGCAGACCAACTGTTGACCTAATACAGCGCCACAATTAATATTCACGTAGGTGTTGGGGGTTTGGCGACCTCTGGTGGTAGTGGCAAATCACTGACTCACTTTGATCAAGGATGAAGGCCACGTTGCTCTGGGCGACCTCGTAGCCCTGTTCGGCCAGCAGTAGATACTGTATTAAAGCAGAGTCCATGTCGCCTTCCTTAAAGCTCCCGTACGCTGCCATGAGTCTCTCAGACCAGCGGCCACGCTCACACACGTTCTTGAAGAGCTGGTCTCACACACATACATTCATGGTAAACTAACAGAGAAGCTTTTTTGAAGCATGGCTATGCATGATGAAATAGTGTCTCACCTCCACAGCAGTGTGGCAGGAGCGCATGACCCCAGTCCCCGTTGCATGCATCTGTGCTAGATTATAGAAGGCTAGGATGTGACCTGCTTGAGACGCCAGGTTAAAGAATTTAAGAGCCTGCTTATAATCACGCTTCACCCCGATTCCATCTAAAATATGAAGAAAGTGAAAGTCATAAATGCACTTTTTTATACTCGACACCCACCAGCTGAAATGACTAACACACTTCTCAGTCCTCAATGTTTGTCAAGATCATGTCAAAGCAGAATGCAGGTGGGAGTTTGTCATGGCAACAATCACCTAGGCAACCAAACCAAAAGGAATTAGCTATGATTTAAGATAAATCGCTATTGAAGTGGTGGAACAGAGCGACAGACAGACAGGTAGAAAAAGGGAAGAGAAAAACAGAAATATATCCTGAAGCAAATCTTTTAGAGCAGAGCAAAGCTTGAAAGATTCACAATATACATTTTCATGGCTTTGCCATATTTGTTGTAAATTTTATTTTACAAATGACTATTGAATAAATCTCTGCATAAAATATCAGTAATATTTGTTGTTGTTGTTATAATTTTAACATTTGTAATGTATGGGGAAAATAATTTGATTGTCTCAAAATCATTTTGTATATTATTAACAACCCCACTTCCCTGTTTGGAGGCATGTGCTGTAATATTGTTTGAATATGCTTCAATATTTAAAATGAAAATATGAGTATTAAAAAAAAAAACTTGTGAAAAATAATACATTTAAATTGTCTGAATATTTCTACATCAAATTTACCAAATAAATAAAATGGAAAATATTCTATGGCTTTTACTGGTTCAATAAAACCTTATCCTTTGTGTCATAAATTGGCAGCCTATTTTTCCTTTTTCAGTACCAGCAGGAAAAGTAAAGCAGAGGTGAAGGGGAATAAAGAAACCAAAGGCAATCTCTCTGCTTAACACACACTTACTGTAGTACATGGTTCCCAGCTGTAACTGTCCGTCCACCCAGCCTTGCTCTGCAGCCTTTTGAAAATACTTCAATGCCAGGTCATAGTTCTGTATGATTGAGAAGAAACAATGACTCAAAAGATCTTTGAGTAACTGCATAATGTTCATCTTATCAAGGAAACTCACCACAGGAACACCTCTTCCATACAGGTAAGCCATGCCAAGGCCACTCTGGCCAACCGGGTTTCCCTAAAAAAAAAAACACCAACAAAAAAATACAGATTAGAAAACATTTTAAAAAATTAAGAGTT
>JAUCNO010000223.1:0-25324 GCA_032353835.1 Enteromius viviparus
AGTAGTTTAAATAAGTTTTTCAATGCCAGGAGTAAAATATAATAAAGCTCAGAAAATAATCCAGGACTGTTTTTCTTCTGTGGACATTTTTGAGGGATGGTATCAATAAAACAACCATTTTTTGCAGATAAAATGTAAATTAAAAAGAAGAACAAATACAAGATGTGAGTACAAGACGATCAGTACCTGATTTTCACTATGTTTTATGTTATCCAAAAAAGATGGCAAAAACACTGATTGTTCAGTATATTTTCTTGCCCTGCTTAATACTTCAAGAATTTCAGATCAAGAGGATGCGAACGTTTTGCCCTTCCAAGCTGAAAGTGAGAAATGTGAGGTGTGAGAGGCTGACGAGAGAAACACATTTCTGTCATGTCGCCCCATTGTTTAGATGGAATGAAACAGCAGGTCATTTACATGTGAATCACTGAAGTGTACGAGGAAACTCCCCGGCTGTGGCACCTGTAGCTGGGTGATCATCCTTTCACTTTAGCTTTAAACCTGCAATGCTAATGTTAACTTTATTAGTTCATATCAACATGCTACCATATACTTGAACTCTCAGCTGTCGGCTAATCTTATTCAGGCCCTGTGTGCTAACGGCTAAAGATCGCCATGTGTACTGTTCGATTAAACCAGTTTTGTTTTGACATATTTAAAGTGCCTTTCTGTCATTGAGAGCAGAGGTTGGTAATATTGGTATGATCTAATGATTAAGGATTCATTGTTCGCTTGATAATTGTGGACCAGATGAGTGTTTGGCACGTCACAGATAATTCCTTTAATGCCAAGCCTAACCGAGCACAAATGAGGAACCCGAGATGCATGCAATCTGGCCTTCATCACCTTCTTTTCTCCTCTCTCAGGAAACAGGTCTGACTCTACTAGTATCTGGGGTATTGTTCATTTCCATAAACAGGGTGCTGTTTGGAATTCCTGGCATTCCACAGCCTCTCCTCTCTCCTCCTGTGCTCTCTGTCCTTCTCTGCGTTCCAGAGATCAAACGCGTCATCTTCTCAGACAGATAGAAATGGAGGAAGGAGGAAAGGATACAGACACTGCAAAGAGTTCTTTTGATTTCATGTTTTTGGATGTTTGAAATCTGAACGTCAGTGACAGAGCTTTAGTAGAGATGAGTTCGATGCAGCACTGAGAACAGGGTCCAACATAAAGTCCATGATAAAGTCCGTTTTTCCATTTAGCTATAATTTCAACCTGGTCTTATAAAAGTATGTACCTTCATTTTTACGTGCCTTCCTGTACAGTTTCAAAGAGAGATAAAACACAGGTTCAGTATGTGAGCAATATGTGCACGCTTTATTATGTTGATACAGATACGTATTGCGGCGGACTGTTGATAAAAGTTAATGCTCTTATCATGTTGGAAATATGTCCTGCACAAATTCCAACCCTAAACCTACTTGAGTGTCAACAAACAGAAAAACTGACGTAAAAACACATTTGTTGATGCAACCGTGTCATTTCAACTTCCCTTTACACAGATTTGATCCGTTTTGTCGAACCATAGTTACACAGGATTGAACCGGAGCTCCTTTTAAGTACATCTCTGTACTCCTCTGTAAACCTCCCGTAGATATGAAGCTGGATATGTGGAATGTTAATCTTCAAAACCATCGCTTTATTAAATTTATTAAATTTGTGTGAAAAGGAATAAAAGGTGTCAGAGTTTTACTGCCGCTAGTGTTCATTGCTTTTGGAAACTGAACGATATTCTGTTTTGACATCAACATCGCGATGTGCGCGTGAGCGATAGTCACATTGCCGGAAAATACGATGTAAAGGGTAGAAGCCTACGGTGTATTAAGAGAACGGTAGCACACAGTAAACACAGGTTTTAGTACAGGCGCGGATGTATAGCCAAATTACAATGTAGCCTTATTCGGACGGGACTAGTTTTCAAAGCTACTGTAGGTGTGAGCTTTGATCCTTATCACCAGTCGTCCGTGATCTTCATGTACCGTTTGGAACGCATTGGTATTAGTTGAACAAAACCTGCGCGCTGACAGACTTGCCCGTCACTAGCGAGTTATGTTTGTTTATCCTGAAGCGTCTGATCGCGGCTGTGGATAAAGGCGCTTGCATTTTCTAATGCTTTTATACAAAACTGATGAACACACCGTCAGTTATGTTTTCAGAGCAGAGCAAAACATGATATATGGAAAGAGGTCCGTGCATTAGTCTGAATGCAGCCTGTTTAAGCTGCCGCTGTATATGATCTCATCAGTAATAATCGAGCGGCAATAATGCAGAGGGGAAAAAAAAATCCAACTTTTAATAGACAAGACTATTTCTGTAAACTTAAGTGTACTCAAAGAGCACTTTTTAAAATTAAAAAGAGTAGCCTGTTTACATAATGATTTTTTTTTTTTAAGTAAATTTTTCACAAAATAATTGTGTTGATAATAATAATCTTATTGCATTGAATTGTGAAAACAAGATTCACACCCCTACTTTTAAGATGGCAATACTGACACACAGATATCTCAAATATAATAGGTAGCACACAAATGCCTTGTCTGAATGCCTTCGGCAGATCTCAAATGAGCTATTTTAATCTAGATTAATTTCTAGATTAAAAAAATCTATGCCCACCCCTAATGTGTACACATCACAATATATATCACAGGAAAAAAAATATTGCAATGTAATTTTTTCCCAATATCGGGTCAACCCTAATATGTACTTATTGGTACATATTTTATGTCTTGCTAAAACGTTTGCCCAAGTACATTTATGCCATGAGACCAGGTAGTATAATCTAGGCACATATTTTGAAGCAGACTGAAACAAGCTGGTTTGGACTACAAGACATGACAAGTCTTTGAAATGGAGGCAGGAGAAACGGCAAAAGATGTTTATCATGAACATTTCGAAAGCCAAATCTGGCATCATGAGTCTTCAGGCCTCGTGTTCTTCGCTGGAGAACTGAGCTGCTTTTCAGACACTATTTCTGGCAATGTTGCTAAAACTATATTTAGCTGCGTGCAGCCTCACGCTGTCTGTAAGCTCCGCTGTGAGGGCCTGTGAAGAGGACTGGATGCTGAAAGAGGCACAGCGATGATATAAACCCTTGTTTTTTAAAAGCTGCTCTACCTGTGGGAGGCAGATGGCCGTGACAGAGCCAAATGGAAGCAGCTGCGTTTGACGCGTGTGCTTTCCAAACCGCGTCCATTGTAAATATACTGTACACTAATGTGTCAGCCAGTGTATCTGCAGCAGATATTATATAGCCTTTATATATTCCCTGCACATGTTGTGAGGAATAAACAATAGAATGAAGAATTTCTTCCCATGGCTTAATTATTTCATAGCCGTTTATCTCATCTTAGTCGAATCGTGGCCACATTTTATTTTGTTCCCCTATTTTAGTTTAGTTCATCTGTGGTCTTGTTAAACAAAGGTTTTCTCAGCATGGATGCCATTAAAGATGTTCAGTCCACAGTTCTCTTAGTGTAAAGAACATTTTAATAATCTGAAGAGTTATAATACTCTTGACTTATAATATTATTAACTATATTTAAGACAATTGCTTGCAGAGCATTTAACATCATAGTGTATTGTATTTTAGAGTCAAAAAAAGTCAACAAATATAGGACAGGCCTTGATTTTATCACTTAAGATTTTATTGGAAGGGCTTTTAATAATATATTACTAGTTAATTGAACTGAATGCATCTCACGTGGTCTTGGTCACATTATACTGCAAAGAAAATGAAGGTTATTACAGGAAAAATAAAAGACTACTGGACACTGCAAGACCTAGTCAAGACCTAGAAATAGTCAAATAGTGTATGTAATACTAAAAATATTTTAAAAACTTAAGTACCATTTAATGTACTTTTGACTTTTTTTGGTGTTGTGTGTGTGTGTGATGTACACACACAGGTCTGTGAGGGCCGGCGGGTGGCGGAGAGCTCTGTGCATGTTCACATTCCTTTTTGGTCTCATTGCGGTAATGACACAGATATCTGTGGCATGTTGTTAGGCAGGTGTTATGATCGGGAGATGGGACGCTGCTGAAGGGAAGAGGGATATTCTGGTAATGCAACTAAATAACGACAACAAGCAACACACACAAATCTCCCCCCCACACACGCTGGTTTTGTTCTGCCTAAAAACAGCTACGTGGTGAGACTAGTTTGGCTGAACGTTCAGTCCAAAATACACTAAACCTAACAAAGCAGCCTGGTTAATTCCACTCGTGACAGCTCTACAAACAACATTCCAGTGGCATTCAGTATTCACCAGTGAGCAAAAAAAAACATGCCATTCCATGCATTCAAGTGTGCATGCAATCCCATTATTCCCAAACAGACTATATCTGTATTGCACATACTGACACGTTCCTCTCTTCCTCAGGATCGGTCCAGGATGTATGACAGCTTGAACATGCACTCGCTGGAGAGCTCCCTGATTGACATCATGAGGGCGGAGCAGGACCCTCTGAAGGGTAGGACCCATTTTCTGATCATCATCAGAGTCTCTTATGAGGCTTTTGAAGAGATGCTACATGTTCCCTGAGGAAGTCAAGGACAGTTTTTACTATACATGACCCATATGAGCTCTGTCTTATATCACTGCCATAAGTGATAAATAAGCTTATTTTATTAAAGGCACAATATGTAGGATTTTTGTTTCATATACAGTATTTGTATGCAGTTGTGTACTTACGTTATCTTAAAAGTTCCAGATTTAAAGGGGTCATTCGGTGCCACATGCCCTTTTACTTGCTGTTTGGACTGAAGTGTGTGTTGGGAGTGTGTGTACACAACCACCCTACACTGATAAAGATCCAGCAGTAATTTTCTTAGGATTTTATAAAAATAAGTTGCCCCTTCTGAAATCAAGCCGTTCTCAAAAGTGCCATCACATCGACTGAGGCCACTCCCACAATAGTTGATTGATGGCAGCGTGTCACGCAGACTGTCTTACCTCAGACCTGCCCTGAGTGAGCCGTCATCAGACCGAGATGCAGAGACAAGCAAGACTCCTAAGAGATTGAGGTGTTTTGTTGTTGAATGTATTAATGACCATAGCAGTGGTGATTTACCCCCGACATCAGAGTGACTTAAGGCGCAGAGGATTAACGTTATGTTTGGCAAGTTTCACTACGAATACGGCTAAAAAAAAGATCCTTGGAGAGCGTCCGGAAAAGAGGGGCGGAGTCAGCGGAGCTTGTGAAGATTAAAAGGGGAAGTACACAGAACAGAGTGATCTCCAAAGAGCTGTTTATGACAGGGTAAAATTACCGTTTATAAAACTATCTTTGAGAAATTTTAATACAAACTATATTACAAACTTTCCATTAAGACCCTAAATAATCATATTAGCATGTGGACAACTGGGTTTGTATGACCCCTTTAAGACATGTGGAACACAGGAGGAGACATATTGAAAAATGAAATGAAGTGGCCAACTAAAAATTACTAATAAATGATGGGAGATTCAATAACTATTCATATATAATGCTACTAAGTGTGGGATTTTTTCCCTAGAGTGACAGTTTGGGACATATGGTGGACAAGAAGATGATGGGACATTTAGGACAAACACAATCTTCTCTTAAAGCAAAATGAGCAATGAGCTGTTTCTGGTAGGAGACTACGGATAATCAGCTGCATACCTCTGATCAACGATGCCAAATCTCGGTCAGCATTATCCAGTCCTTTTCCATACAGATCTGCCCATATTAATAGGCAAAGGAAATGGAATCAGATGGTGCTGTTAATAATCCATAGGGAATGCTTGACAAGGGAAAATCACATATGCAGTATGTCATAACTAGGCTAAAGTTCAGAAGAAAAATGTTTGTAAATAATTTCAAGTTTATAAACTTTTTTTTTTTAACATAATATAAATACTTATTGCTTTGTGATGCGTGTATTTTGGAATGAGTCCGATTATCATTTCAAGAATTTTAATGTTTTTATATAACAACAATCCATTAAAAGTACAACTGACAAAAACATGAGATTTATTATAATAACAGCTACATTTTACAGAAAATGCAAAACACATTTTGAGCCCTCTTCAAAGTTTGACAGTTATTCTTTTCCTCGTTTGCTTCCTCTGTACCATCTCCATGGAGACCGTAGCTTCATATAAAGGCACAGGGTCCTCCAATTGCGGCCTGTTCAGAGGCGACAGTCCAATTTAACACCATGCACACAACAAAGCTGATTTCACACTTTAACTCTACGCATAACAAAACACAGCCCACATACATACGGTTAAATTCACAATTGTGCGAGTATTACTCTTTTTGTACAGCACTCATACACAATCTGTTTATTCCTCGTTCTCACCTGAAAGTTCCTGTGCAGAGTTTATCCATCACATCTTTCAGGATATCTGCAGCAGACTAAAGGCAAATAACCCAGTTACAAACTGAAAACCACGTGTCCTTTATGTTGTTGACAAGGTCGTTCCAGTACCCGGAGGACACTGGGAGAAAACCCTCGGGTCTCAAATACATCATACTGTCATGGACTAGCCATATGCACACTCAGGAACCCAATGACCTCATTGCAGCATAAAGCGGTTTCACAAAAAATGACTGACACCATCTAGTCAGATAACTTTTCTTCATTCCACTGCAGAGTAAAGCAGTGTTTAGTGTAAAGAATAAGAGTCAAGAGTCATGATGAGACTTGCCTTCATGGAAAGTAACATACAAAAGAAAATGTTTCTACTGTATAAGACACTTCAGATAAAAGCATCTGCTTAATACATAAATATAAATGATACTAGACTAAGCTGGAAACATTGAGTATTTGATATTTCAAGTCTGATAAAGCTGAGGCTTGAATTGTTTGTAATACAACTGGACCAAACAGAAGGCAGTGTTTGGTTAAAGACTAATGTAGTTTATAGTAAAAGATACGAAGATATCGGCCCTGCTTGGCACGGGATGTTGTCCACACTTCATCGTTGAGAAACGAGAGAGATGCTGCTTTCAGGAAGAGAATGTGGCTGTCAGGAGGGTCCAGCTTGGAAAAAAGGACAAAAATAAATGTATTAGATTGTGTAAAAGTGTAAAAAAAAATATTCTGCTAGTTAAAATTTGATTTATATAATGAGGATGCATAAAACGCTGAATGTTCAGGTCTACAAAAGAGACTGGTGAGCTGCTTTTAGAAGGAGCTGCTATTGCTAACCTGTAAGTGTTGCTCTGTGGTGACCCAATGACCTCCAACTGAAAGAAGGGTAAGGAGGTCATGTTTATGTGGATAATGCCTCTGTGCTTCTGGCTCCTCATCATAGAGTCTTACTGTTCCCCAAAAAAAAAAAAAACTGGCTCAAAATCATATACTGCTGATTGAAAATGAACATGAAATAGCAAATGAACGTGTGCTGCCGATTGAAATTTTGTGGTCAATAAATGGAAAAAAAGCAAGTAACACCAAGTATATATTTTGAACATATTGCATGCATTTACATGTATATATTAAATCTAAATATATAAACAACATATTTTCTTAAATATACATATGCATGTGTGTGTGCTTATATATACACATACCCTAACCCTACACATTAAAAAAACGGATGCAATTAATCGCGACTAATTGTTTGACAGCACACACACATATACGTATACATATATATATATATATATAAATTTCAAGTGAGTGGTGATATTTGGAACTTTCTATTCATCAAAGAATCCTAAAGTATCATATTTTAACAATTTTTCCACAAAAATATTAATTGGCGCAACTTTTTTCAACTTTCACTTTTTTTTTTATTTCTTAAGCATCAAATCAGCATATCTAAATAATTTCTGATGGATCATGTGATGGTAACGACTGGAATAAAGGCTGCTATTGCCGTCACATGAATAAATTACATTTTAAAACATTAAAATAGAAACAACGTTACAAATATTTCACAATACTACCGTTTTTACTGTACCGTTTTGATTAAATAAATCGACCGCATCGGTGAGCATAAGAGACTTTGTTTAAAACCATTATACCAACCCCAAACTGCTGAACAGTAAAATGTGTATTCCTTGCATTTAAATAAAAAATTTATACTGCAACACAACTGCTCAATCAGTATTGATTGAACTAATATAACTGTTGAAATGGTTACAAATGTCATATAAAGTGATGGTAAACCTCCAGAATCAATGACGATGTCCACTCCAAGACCTCCAGTTTCTTCAAGGCATAAGTCCACCAAATCCTCCTTTGAGTCCCACACTCTGATCACTCGAGCTGAAGAAAGAGATGCACTTAAGGGCCAATTCTTACAATAAAACTAATTAACATTGATAAAGCACATGAAGCTGAGAGTGCACTACAAGCTGATGTATACCCAACGACTATTCTCAAAGAATTGCTGTGAGGCTTGTGTGAACATGATAGCCTGAAAGAATATTTCTAGAAGTGACTGTTGCCATAAATAACTTACCCAAAAGTGATTCCTGCACACCTTGAGCAAGCGCAAGTGGCACAAGGAAGAGACAAGATGGAAAAGTAAGGCAAATAGCAAAGGCAAAAAAATGCTCAAGGGAGAAGTGAAAAGATGAGAAAGACACTGTCAGGGTTGCCAATCAATATGAGAGAGTTTAAAGAAAGACAGAAGTGAAACAGACAAATGAAATCAGTTTTGATTTCCAAAGCAAAGAGCGGGGGTAGAAACTTTGAACTGCCAGCATTATAACACATCTTTGAAATATAAGAAAATGCCCTCGGCAACAATCCAAACTTAAAGATTTCTTCATTTGATTAGACGTGACTAGATTCTAGACTTTCCACTTGAACATAAAATGATACAAGGTTGATACTTTTTACACGCTCAGGATATTGCGTACCGTAAATATGAGAGGCGAACTTTACAAGACATAACAACTGAAGATTAAGAGAGTTGCTCTATTTAGTATTTCAGTTTGTTTGGCATTTATCAGGGATTTCATAAATCTACACTGGCAGTGAAGAACCAAATCAAACCAAGCTTGAACCTCATCTTCATGGGGAAAATATCTTTGCGGTCATATCTCTCCACAATGCATCGCTTCAGCACCCACCCACACTCGGCCGGAGCTCTTCCAAAAACTTCTGGTCCTCTGGAGACAACGCTGTAGCCAGGACTTTCACGCCATGATAGTGGGCGAGCTGAATAGCCAGAACTCCAAAGGGCTGCATGCACACAAAACAGGAAGTCCATGATAATTGAGCCAAATAAAGCTTGTGGAAGTACCATGTTGATTCTGATGTGAGAAAACCGCTAAATAAAAACAACAAAATCCATTTTCAAAATATCAGAATGACAAAATTGACTGCTTTCAGCAAATATATATATATTTTTTAAAATAGTTTTATTATTATTTTATAATTGTTATTATTCCTATATTATGTTGCCTATGACGTCATATTGTGTAAAAAAGTGCCTTTACTTGATGTGGTTATCTGTAAAATTTAATCTGATTAAAGTTCTTCTTTTCCCCTTCTTGTTTATTTATTTGTGTTTTGTCCCATCTTGTGATTGTACTGTTTATATGTCTGAAAATTTAAAAATACCACAATAAATATAGAAAAATAATAATTAAATAATTTTATACAGCAAAGATGCATTAAATTGATCAAAAGTGATAGTAAATATATATATAAGCTTTAAATTACACTAATAAACTACATTTTACATTTATATTCAAATCCTAAACATTAATTTTAAACTATAATAATATTTCACAATATTTTATAGCATTTCAAAATAAAAACTTGGTGAGCATTAAAAAAAAAATCTTACCAACACCAAATCTGAACAGCAGAGTATATACTAACAGGAGCAAGCATCAGAAAGATGTTGCCCTTTGACCTCTGCACAGATACCTACACCAGCCCCGTCCAGCACCAGTACAGTCTGACCCGCAGCCATCCGAGCCAGTGTGTGGAGAGCCGTGTAAGCCCTCAGACCGTCTTTAATTGCCGCTGCTGCTTCAAACCAGTTCACTTTCTCAGGCTTCTGAACTGTTATTAAAACAGAATCATATGGGTAGTGTATCTTCAAGCAACTTGATGTGTCAACAATGTAAAGTGTGCAATACCTAAATTATATTCATCAGTAACCACAACAGAACAAAGTCCAGACATCTCAGCCTCCAGAGGGAGAATCCCTGAGAAAACATGCAAATGTTTATCTGATTATACACAAATAAAGAAGACTCTGAAAAAAAATATAAGTCTAATAAAGTTCTTACCAACAACCTCATCATCTGGCTGGAAAAAGGTCACTTTGGGTCCAACTGGAAAATTATATGCATCACGTCAGATTTATAAGTCACATTAAAATGATTAGATAGTAAATAGTATGATGTCAAATATACAAGTAGCAGTGTAAACCTTGAAGAACAACCCCAGCAATCTCCCTTCCTACTGGGACATGTTCTTTCACAAGCTTGAGGTCCTCATACAGCTGAAAAACACATGATGAGTGCAAACACGAAGCACATGCTTTGAGATTTGCTATTATCATCACATCAAATCACCAGATGTTTTTCAAGATCTTGTTGACCAGTAAATTACCTTAAAATCAACTGGACTTAGTGCACAGCTTTTCACTTGAACTTTGACCTGATGGTCACCAATGTTAGTGGGTGCATTCTTTGAAAGAAAATGACGCACGACATGCAATTAGTAAGAATTGCTTATTACTGATTTCTCCAGGAAATTGTGTATATGCTAATGCATGCAACAGAAAATGCAAAAGCATCTCACCGTCTCCAGTGACACAAACTTCACCTCACCCTGGTCTCCAGGTTTGCAGTAAAGTCCCTTCATGGTAATTCTAGCTGCTCTGTAATCAGATGAATCAGTGCCCAATGAAATATTAAAACATGCAACAGCAACAACCTGAATGACATACAATTATTATAAGAATATGCAACACATAAGACACTCTCTCAAGACATTCAGCACATGTATTGTGTGTTTGTTTGCAGTTGAACTGCGCATGGTAAAGAAAGTAAGATCGATTGCATCCTAGCTGATGCTTTGAACAGAAAATCGATTGTCTGATGAAAATGATTCTTCTGTTGTGCTGTATAATATTTCTCACGAAGGAGTATTATAGAACCTACCAACATATAGACGACTGCGGTAGTGTTTTGTTCATTTCCTGCACATGACTCATCCTGTGTGACGTAGGTAAAGTAGAAATATAAACGCAAAGAAGGGAAACGAGAACAGCTCATGTCACAATCCGATGTGTGAGGGATTAGGTTAGATAACCACTTGCTTATTCCCGCTATATAAACGTCCTCAGTCAGTGACTCTAAAAAATAGAGACCGAAGTAATCTAAATAATATCAATTCGTTTTAAATCAATAAAAAATTTAATGATTTAATGAAATGGGACATTTTATTTGTAACTTTGCATTATCACACATCAGTAACGTCTGATGAATGACCTTAGATCACACAGAACTGCTTTCATAATTTAACAAAAATGTTCTCAGTTAATCGAAATAAAGAGACTAAGATAAAATCTTTGCAGTAAATTGTCTTTATAGTTCTGTCACACGTTAAAAAAATAAAATAATATAAAATATAATATAATAAAATATAATAAAATTAAATTAAATTAATTAAACATAAAATAAAAAAGACACACATATTTTACAAATACATATATATGTATTTATGTTTATATAATTTATGTAATATATATTTATTTTTAATATAAATATATCTAAGCATGCATATGTTTTTATTTACATAATAAATACACACAGTTCACACATCTATTATGTGAACAAAAACTTTTGGATGCGATAAATCGTGATTATCCGTTTGACAGTACTAGTTTTTAAAGCAATAAATAATATAACAAAACAATGAGATGTATTTAATATTCAATAAAACAGAAGCCAGTAATGACTTCTAGGCAAGCAATGTCTGGCTTGCATCTGTTGAATCTTCCCAAAAGCATATGGTTGCAATTTTCTATGATACCAATATAATTCAATGGAACTTGCGATCATAGTTTGGTTTTGTAAAAAGAAAAGTACCCCTGAAGAATTATTTGACCAATCTGAATTAATTATTTGTTGACAAGGCTCTTTGAGTCGAGTGAATGACTCTCATGTGAATTGAGACATTTTGGACCAATTTGTAATTAGCCAAGAATGATCTGGTATTAAAAGCACAAAAGATTTACTTTAATAACAGTAGAAATATTACAAATAAACATAAAGAAAATATGTTTTGTGCATGGATATTTTCTCATTCCACTAATATACAAAGACACACACATAGCCTGCAATAGAAAATATAAATGTTTATATTTTTATTCTTCACGTAATTTATAGGTAAATATATTTTACATTTGTCTATATATACATATATACATACACATATATACATATATTATATATATATATATATATATATATACGTATATATATATATATATATATACACGAATATGCACAGTGCACATAAAAAAAATATTTTGGATGCGATTAATCGTGATTAATCGTTACCCGGCACTGAAATGCGATATATAATATAGCAGAAAATAGTTGTAAATACGTGAAAAGTAAAGCACCACAGGTTTGGTTTGGGCCGCATTGCGCCCCCTGTCTGCCGCAGACACGCAGACGCGGATGCCTGAATGACGTGCGCACGTTTCATTTTTCCCCCTTTTTACTTCACTACTAGCGGAGCTGCGAGGAACGAGGAGCCAGAAGGGGCAACGAAATAAGCCAGGAATTTATCGCGCACGTTGAAAAAAGAAAAGAAGAGTCCTCCTTCTGTCATCTCATGCTCCTCTAGCGTGTTCCCTCGCAGAGTGCTGGAGATATAATGGAAACTGAATGATGAGGTAAGAGTGTTTGTGTGTCTCGGGCCGATTGTCCTTTTTTTGACAGTGACTGCGGCCGCAGCGTTTCAGGGCGCGCTTCGTGCGAATTTACGTTACTAGTAACGTTATGCCGTTTAGCGCAGGGCAACGGTCACTTCAACGGTCTTTTCGAATGGGTAACTGAAATAATACCCTCCTGCAGTCGTTTATTTGTAAAAAAGGAGGCCTATGTAAGCCCTCTTTCCACGCAGAGATTGCAGCTAAAGCTCAGCTCTGATTTACTGAGGTAGTTAGCACACGGCTAACGGCTGCTGGTGTGTTATTATCACTGACAGCAGGTATTTCTGAGGTGAAACTCACCGATATAGTGGACCATATGGACCTTGAGAGAGTGCTGAGGTCGTGTGGGTTGTATGTAGGGGTGTAGTAACAGTGAGTTAGCTAACTGTGTGATGGAGTGCAGATGAAGAGCGTTTTTAACCAGCTCCTTCAGCTCATCTCCACACATGGCTGGAGGACTCCTCTCTACATATTGTTGGTTTTTACTGTGACTCTCCCATTTCTTCTCCAGAACAGTCAGTGCACGCGTGTGCATGCTGGCCTGGAGAAACAGAGGAAACAGAGGTTGTTATCCCGTGATTATGTCTGAAGGAAGGTGATTAAAAGGCTCAGATCCTTTAGTGCAGTCTGGCTGTGGATTTGGGTGCTTTGTCTTAAAGCCACTATCATATATGTAAACACTGTCTGATTGAAGGGTGATTACAAGATCTTATGAGCCATTGCAGAGTCATTTGGCCTGGTCCAGTTTGGTTGTAAACCTGGTTTGGCCCTGGTTTATAGAGGCACTCCTTGATCACAAGACTGAAGTGGAAAACCTGCTTTGGCAGCCAATCTGAAAGCATTAAAAATATGATCTCACTATGATTTATATAGGATCAGGTGTTTAGTTGCTGTACCAAAGTGTTAAAAAATGTAGGCATCCAGATGTAAAAGCTGAACTCGAATTGCGCTAAATCTCAAATCATCGAGCTGATTATTGAAGATGGGTTTTTGTGATTTTACTGGTTAAGTTCATAATAATATTTAAAACAGTGAGCCATAGTGTGGTTTTAAAAGTATAAATGCATTATACACCTAGAAATCATTTTGATAATTCAGATAACGGATTAAGATTCAGCATAAACTTTAAAGAGCATCTTCATTATTTGCAAGCCTACAAAGTAAGAATGGATGATCATGCTTTGATTATCTTCTTTTAGTCACGCTGTAACAAATTCGTTCACTAGACTTGACCTTTGAAACATGATGAAAGCTTGTTTCCGGTCTCCCACACTTGCATGTGTATAAATGGAAAAATCTGGGTGCCCCTTTTTTCTAATTACATTAATACAGGAATATTCCAATGGCTATTGAGCATGTAAACATCTTTTTTGTATGAAATTTAATCAGAAAAATGTCCGTTAAGCTGAAAGTAATGTTCATGTAAACGTTGTGATGAGTTTAGATGAGGATAATGGAGCATTTGAAAGCCTCTGTTTTAAGTGCAGGCTCGAGAGGAGCTTATTGTTAGGCCGTTCACTTCATGAGTCGTTTGAGGCTGTTTTTTTAAGTTTATCTGGCCACTTTCTCTCTTCCATCCATAGATTCACCATTCTCTGTTGCCCATCCCCCACAGGTGTACAGCAGAGATTTAGTCTGGGGTGCGAGATAAAAGAGATCCGCAATCCACTGTGCACCGCTCAGTCTCAGCAGGATGGATGATAGGCCAGCTATGTGTGTGTGGGTCTGGTCTTTTTTTGTTCACCGCTGATATGCACGCTGCCCTTTTGCTGCTCACTTTGAAATTTGTTTCTCTTTGTACGATCGTTGGCTCAGAAGCAGCTTTTTGTCTAGATAATTAGGTTAACAGGAAGAGCGAGGGACCCTCAGTCTCTCATCCCAGTGGTCTGCTCCAGTAGGCCTGAGTAATTTCAGTCATTCCTGCCTGCTTTTTGCTAAATCAGATTGTGAATGGTGGTCTTTTAGGTGTATTTGCTTTGCTGCTGGAGTTTATAGCTTGTGTATAGGCCTTCGTGCATGTAGAGCGTGGACGATGAAATTTACAGTTATTCAAAATTGTGTAGTTCACCCTCATGTTGTTGCCGCCCCCAAAAGTTCATCTTCGTATCACAAATTAAGATTTTGATGAAATCTGAGAGCTTTCTGACCTTCCGTAGACAGCAATGCAACTACCACATGCAAGGCCCAGAAATGTAGTAAAGATATTGTTCATGTGACAACAGAGGTTCAACCATAGTTTTATGAAGCTTGGAGAATGCTTTTTGCGCACAAAACAGACATTCACAAAAGTAACGCAACAATCAAACTTTCCAAGCATTCAAAACAAGGCTGTATGCTGAAATGCGCTCATTGGATGTGTGTACATATGGTGTAGGAAATGGTGCTTTAATCTAGTTTTTATTGGTGCACATAAATGCAAATAAAGAAGAATGACTGTGTGTTCGGCCCAAAATAATTTCACCTGTAATTTCACCTCAGCTTGGAATGTTTTTACGAAACAAAAAAACCCAGACCACTGTGAACACCCTTATAGTTCACTCCAACCTTTTTGAATTTTATGAATGATTATTTTAGGTCTAAACGTGTGTAAGGATTTGGAAAAAAACAGAGTATGTCTGTTTCTAAAGCATGCAGCAGCAGCGCCATTTGTTAATTTCCAGAAGAATCGCGATGCATTCAGAACATCTCAGAATTGATGCCGAATCATTTCACTAGTTCAGTTCACAATGCAGTAATGTATTGTCCCAGCCCTAATATTGAGGTAATTTTTCCAAGCTTGTAAGTCACTAAGAGCTTATTAAATGTGTAAATGTATCAAAACAGTGGCAGGAATTGCTCTATTGCGCACAGAGATCTGCTGTAAGGAGGCGACGGTTTCAATGCCTTTATCTGTAAATGAGCAGCATTCTGGAAGAATGCTTGAGCATTGTGTCCTTTAAGATCTGATCTTGTCACGTCCTGTTTTTGGATTGTGTGGATGTCTTTGGTCCATGTTGCATCCATATTTCAATTGAACCCCTCCAGAATTAATTTGTATGCAGATCAAGACTTGTTTAGGTTTGGATGTCATCGATCACGCTTATTCAAATGAGCAATCAAGGTTTGTTTTAATCAAACCAAACATACCAAGTGTAAGCGACCTCAATCATGTTTAATGCTTAATTTTTTTTACTTCTATCATTCTTTTAATTCAGTATTTGTTGCTAATGTGAAAATGTTCTGCTGTAGTTGTTAAGCTGAGTATTATTTAGAATATGATTTACTGTATATCGATTTTCCACGAATCTTTAATCTGGCTGTGTGATGTTTTTGCACAGACCAGTGACTGTAACCTTGTCATAATATTGGCAAGAAGTACACCGATAACAGACCCTCTTCCGAAAGCTGTTGTATTTAGTCTAATAGGAGATTCGTTCCTTTCCAGGCTCAAATCCTGCTCAGACGAAACCGATAATATCCATTGAAGAAGTACTTTCTGCTCTCACCGTTACAGCTGAGCTGTTCTGCCTACCTCAGCTGCAGAGAAAGCACTTCTGCTTCCGTGTTTATGGCCTTTCTTAAAAGCTTCAAGATGGAACTGAGCAAGTGAACCGATATCAGAGTTTTGTTTCTGTTAAAGCGAGCAGGTTGGGATACTGAGTCTTTTAATAGCCTAGCAATGTGAAACCGCTTCAGCGTGTTTTGAAAGATCATGGAGGATGATTTGCTATCAGTGATGATGAAAGCTTTGCATTTTTAAGCTAGACTCGATGCTCTGCATGGGTCTGGACTGCATTACACATGGGTGGGGTGCAGAATGTCTGTGTTCTGTTGAGCGGTGAATGGAACGGTTGGGGGTGTCAGTGGAAGCATAAGCATCTCTGAATGTCATTTGAACGCTGTAAGACTGTGTCCCACATCTCTTTTGGCCTTGTCCTTGAAGGAAGCCAGCAGCTTTGCATGCATGCTTTTCTTAAATTGCTATTCTTTCTAGTACCGCATCAGGTATTGGAGTTAGGGAGGATGAAATTGTATTCATTTGGCGATCGTTTAGGCTCTAATGACTGTTTGTGCAGTGAAAGTGACCTGTGGGTAGAAGTTCAAATACACTGTTTACTCTCTGCTTATGTTCTGCAGTTGAAGCCAAACAGAGTCCAGGAAAGACTGTTGTGCTTCTGTGAGGAATGCAAACGTGTGTGGGTGCGTTTGGCTGAGTAGTTCACGTAGAAACCCAAGCTTTTTTTTTAAAGGAATGCAGCAGGAGTGTGATGTTAACACTGTTAATACTCACACTCTCTTTAGCCTTGGGCTCTCGCGTCACCTGACTAATGAATCTACAGCTGGATGTGTTTGAGTGTGTCTGTGTTGGTACATGTTTTTTCATAGTGTCTACATAGGGTGAAGTTCAGCTAGGGCTGGGCGGTATACCTTTTCATTCCAAATTAAAAATTATATTCATTTTACATATACCCCAATACCGGTGAGTGTATGCGTACAAAGCGTCAGGAACACAAAGCAGTGGATTGTCCCGCCGACAAGCTGTATGCATCTGCATACGAGCGGTGGAAGCATGGTGTGTTAAGCGTGTTAACAGCATGGACGAAGAAAATAGGTGCGTTCGAGATGCACTACGCTAGCCTGCCTCCGACTGGCAAAAGCTGCCCATTGCAGTCGGGGGAGGAGTAAAGAGGCGGCCGCACATGGTGATCCAAAGGTGGCTGCAGCGCCGATCAAATTCGGACAAATGATCTTACCAGAATGCATTTTGTAAGACGGCAGCGGTTTTCTTGAGGCGCGGCATGAAGTCGAACGCATCTAATGCCACAGACAAAGAGGAGCCTTGTCGGTTGTGTGGAAATACTTTGGCTTTAAAAAATCTGACATTGATTAAACAAGCATCATATGTAAATGTTGTCATCTAGTCATGCGTGGAAAAAAAAAAATACTGTCAATTGGAAAAATACCGTGATATATATTTTCGGTCAAACCGCCCAGCTCTAAGTTTAGCGAGCGAAGGAGATTAATCTTGCTTCTAATTCTAATTTTGATTGACGAATTCATAAAGGAATGAAAAATTGGTCATAAAATAAGCAAAATCCTATTTATTTTTATATGTTTCTCATGCTTGCTTAGGCTGCATTATAAATAAATAAAAATAATATTTTTTTATAATAAAACTTCAAAGTTTTATTAAAAGTAAAGCATTTATTAAGTTGGCTTGAGAAACCTTGTGACCGCTTGTCACATGAAACAGGCGTCAAATCGTGCAACCTATTGAGGAGAGGTGTGCTATGACTTTTATAAGCGATCGGGCGTACGATGTTCGCACACGGGGTGAAAAATCGATCGAAAAATCCCATTGACTTAACATTACTTAACTTTTATCGATCGTAGCGCAGAGCAAGAATTCCGTAGAAACTTGTGAATCACCACATTTGAAGAGGCTGTGCGAGAACATACCACACAGTGGGGTATAAGTTGTACCCCTCGGGTGCAAGAGCGCCCCAAAGTTCCCCCATAGACATACTATGGTGAGGGAAGGCCCATGAAACCGCTTTTTTTCCAACTATGGTAATTTATATAGGAATATTGTACTCTTCACAGTGTACAGTGTCTCATTTTAATCAGCCAACCAATCAGACTCTTAGCATGACTGCGAAGCTGTCAAGCAACGCCCTAACGCCCCATTTAGTGCACCTGATCCCATGGACTGCCATTATAAAAGGCCCAGATGGATATCTTTGGCTCACAGTGTCATAGTGACATGGGGGTGGGCTCGTTTGATTCGGGGGGAACAAATAACCAATCATGAATGACTTAACCTCTTCTAAGCCACGCCCTTGCAACCCAAACCCAAATAGGCATATCTTTAAATCTGAATGTTGTAGAGACATGGGGGTTACGTGCCAGTGTTTATTCAACGAAACCTTTTGGACAATTGGTCAGTTTTGATAGCGTGGCAGGTCGCATGTTTGGGAAACACATTCCACAGCACAATACTTCGGTTGCACCCGATGAAACCGGCTATAGACATGGGAGTTGGTTCTTCTGACTCATGTTAGCAAACCGGACTTCAAACATGTTAGGAATTTTATCAGTGCTACATGGTAATAATGATTAGTGTTAATTAATGCTAAGAACTCTATAAAACTCTGTAGTAACTAGCAACCTATGTTATGTTAGCATCGTAGTCACTTGCTAGTCATGCTAGATACATGCTAGTAACTTGCTAATCATGCTAGCAATATGCTAATTCCATGCTAATAATGCTAGTAACTTGCTTATCATGCTAGAAACTAGTGCTGCACAATTAATCAAATCGCAATTGCGATTTCAGCCTATGGGATTACATTACAGAAAATGTTGCGATTATATTAAATAAACAAATGCATTTGTGGACGTAACAAGACATTCATTCTTGTGTTCACACCAGACGCGAATGAAGCGTTAAGCGCGAGGGATTAACATGTTAAGTCAATGCAAAGACGAAATTTGGCATCCTGCAGCGCGATTCACGCGAATTAAGCGGCACGTTAAACTTGCCGTTTTTTTTTTTTCAATTGTAATAGTTTTTCACAATATTTAATTTTTCCTGTATTTTTGATCAAATAAATGTAGCCTTGATGAAGAAACTCATTTAAAAAAATCCTTTTGAGCTAAAACGTGTGACCAGTATTGTACATTAAGGGACCTGAGCTATCCATAGATGCCCTGGCAACCTCATAATGCTCTGTGATTGGTGGTGCAAAGTAATGAACAGGCAAGCACCACTCAAATTTGTCTTAAGAATAGTGATGCACCAAACCCCTCAATTTAGTTAATAATTAATTCAAGGTATTGAGTTCTGAGGTGATAAGTTAAACAAGTTGTGAGTCCAGAATGAATTAAATCAGTTTATAGTTCTTCAGCAGTTACCTGCCTCACTATTTCTGGTCTAGCATTATTTTTAGTGTGCCCACATTGCTTTCATATTTCTGGAAGAAATGCTGACTCAGACAAAATGTGTAATTGTTGAGGTTATAGTGGCCGTCTGGAACTATTTAGGCCGAAAAAATATATAAAATATGGTTGGATCACTTATTCAGAAAATATAGTGTTTATTTTATGCTCATACATGTTTATTGTTGGAAATAATTCCTCATCCAGATTCATCTCACCTAGTGACGGCATTCCTGTTGCATGACATCACCTCTATTTGTCTTGATCCAGTGGATGCGGTTTGGATCTGGAAGAGTGAGGCAGGTTGGTCTTGAATAGAAGTAACGCTCAGTTCATCTAAGACGTGCAGATCTTATGAAAGCATTTATTTATTTGTGTTTCGAGTGTGTTCTGTAGAACATTTCCCTTTCCTGGTCTTTCATTCAGTACGGCTGTGTTTGAGAGCATTGTCCCGAGGAAAAGCTTCTTTAGAATCAGAAAAAGGGTGACAGGAAAAAGTAGGTCAGATGCTCAAAGACACACACGCGCACACACACACACACATACGGTCATTAGCAGGGCCACGGCAAGGGCCGGTTCTACTGTGTGACAGTGTCACTAGCATTGCAGTGTTTGACACTGCGCTCTGCCAGAGAGAGAGAGCGCGAGAGTGCGTGTGAGTCACCAGTGTCCTGTTTAATCAGGGGAACTGGATGTTTTCAGTATTGAGTCAAGCTCTCTGCAATGGGCTTAGTCCTCCATCTTGAGAAATACCCCACTGCTTCAGATTAGACCTCAGACAGTACAAACACACCCTGGAGCCAGAAGTATTCATAATGGATTTCCGCAAATATTATGTTCCTAGTAAAACAAGAAAAATCACACTGTATAGAAATAGCTCCGCAAATGGCATAGCTGATGATGAGCGCTTGAATGGCATGCAAGTGCTTGATGACATATCAAGTGCGCGCGAGGGTTTGAAATGAGCTTGTACATGTACATCTCACGGAAATTATTTACCACGAAGAAAATCAAAAGAAAAAGCCAATTCGGATTTATTGAAACAAGTCTGAGATCATTCATTGAAGTCAGTATGAAGCATTCAATTATTGCCCACCCATTTGTTGTTGTTTTTTTCCTTGTTGGTCTGAATGAAAATGCAAATTCATTCTCTGCCACTAGGTGCCGCTTGTGGAGTGATAAAATAGCAGTTTCGTGTAACTCTGTAAACAAAGCAGCACTGAGCTCACAAACACTGGTTTACCGCAGATTAGCATCACACAAAGAAGGTTTGCAAAATGAATCGTTGAACGAATCACTTGTGATTCATTGAGCAGATAAGCTCAAAATAAATGCATTTGTGTTTTGCATTCATGTTAACCTGTTGTTGCGGACTCCCAAAACCAGAATAGGAACCTTTTATTTCCTAAAATAGGGGTGCTTTAATAAAAAAAGAAGAAGAGTGCAATACTCTCTATATAAATAATAAATATATGAATTGCTCATTTTGATTTTGAATATAAATCGCCTGATCGTTAGTACTGTAAACTGAACCAAAGTATTCACTGTACTACATACAGTATAACAGCAACATTCTTTTTCCCAGTGCCTGGATTAACAAGTTTATTAGTGTTTTATTTGTAAAAAGCTTTCAGTTTGTGTTGTGATTGGACCCTGCAGAGACAGAGCAATGAATTCCATTATGCAAGAACGGAAAGGAAGAAAAGGGTGGAGGAAGTGTGGGGGAGAGACAGAGAAAGAGAAAGAGAGAGAGAACGGTCTGGCACTGATTAAAATACTTTGGCCAAGGTGCCCCTGGGTGTCTCTGCTGGAGTGTGTGTGTGCGTGTGCGTGTGTGTGTGTGTGTGTGTGTGTGTGTGAATTCTCGCAGTGCGTTTACACAGCTGGGAGATAACTAGTCCCAGACTGAGGCCTTCAGATAGTTACTCTGTCAGTGTATTGTGTCCAACTGTGTTGCTGCGGTAACTTCATGCTTACTGTAAATGTGAACTACCACAAAATCAGGTCAGGGACGTATAGACTAGTTGGTGTGAGTACATGGGTTACACATATGGTTTTTTTTCTGAAACTGTTTACCATGCAGTTCATCCTGGAGAGTGAGGTTAAAGCAGATAAATCAGGTAAAAAGTCGTGCATGAAATATATTACATATATGGATGAATTGTGCACAATTAAATCTAAAACATCCATTTACAAAACTGAATCTATTAACAAAAACATAAATTCTCCTCACCTTTGCAATGACATGCCTTCTGTGATGACTTGTGCAACATCGTGAGGACCGAGTAATAATCCCTCTCCTCCAATAACCTGTCACCCACATGAGATCGCAGCAATCAGCAAATGACAGTGATCCAAACGGTTCCCAGTTGACACAGCCAAGTCCTGCCCTACATTTTTTTTCTCATTCGAAAAACCGTTTCTCGGATATACGTCACAATGTAGAAGAAAAAGGTGATCAAAATTAATGCCTTACCAATCTCTTACTCAAGTCAGTCTTTTTCGTGTTTAATTGAAAAAGTGGTAGTTTATTTTCAGGCACTCTGTTTCATCCTTCCTCTCACAGGAAGTGTTCTGCAGGTCAGAAGCGATTCCTTCAAATGTCTCTTCCTCCTTGTCCCTGATGAGAGGTGTCTTGTGTTTCAGGATGGTGAACAAGTGGTTTATGTTGTTTCTCAGAGGTTGAGTGAGTAAATGAGAGTAAGAATGAAAGCTCAAGGTTTGTTCTTTGTGTTGTTTTGCAGGAGTTTGTGGCTAGACGGCAGCTGACGAACTGAACCATGGCTCAGTTTCCCACGCCCTTCGGAGGTGAGTTGAGGCTTTTACTGACACGTGTGTGTGTGTTTGTGTTTGTGTGATGATGGCTGGGTGGATGTGTATGTGCTCAAGTGCTGTGTGTGTTTGAGAGAGAGGCAGAGAGAAGGAAACCAGGCTCAGTTGAGGGCCAGTTCTCCTCTGGCCTGATGCACTCAATTGCAGCCATGTCAGATTGTGTAAAGGACTTAATCCCCCAGTTTCACAGACAAGGTTTAAGCTAGTCCCAGACTAAATTGCATGTTTGAGCTGTCTCAAATGAAAATATCTTGCTCTGAAATATCTTAAAACATGTCAGTGTCATTGTTCTGTGTTAAGATGCACACCTGGAAAATTTTCTTATAAGGCATTTTTGTAAAAGTTGCTTAAATATCTTAATTAAACTAATGCCTAGTCCTGGCTTAAGCTAAGAAAAAACCATGATACAAACCGAACCGTGGGTTTTGTGAACCGTGCCACCCCTACGAGACATGTTCAGTAACTTTGACTTAAACTGATGCAATAGAAGTGAGGTTATTTGCCAGCTTCTCTGGAACAAGAGTGAGTCATTTGAAATAATTGATCTGATTTCACATGTTGCAACACATAAACAAAGCCAGCTACAGTGCATTAGTAAAATCCTTTCTATTTTCCAGAGGCGTACTTGGAGACCCGATTCTGATTTGTTCATTTAAAGACAAACTAAATATTTCCAGAATTTCTAAGCAACTTTAAGCCTTCTGTTTGATGGTAAAAATTCAAATTCCTCATACAAAATGTGAGAAGAGAAGAGATTTAGCCTGTTTATTTAGATAAACCCTAATCTATACTGCCTAAAGCCTGCTCAAGATCTGCTTTTTTTTTTGCTCCAAATAACCTTCAACCTCCCAATAAAATAAATACAATGTTGTACCTTATTAAAAAGATAATCTATACAGTCTGTGCGCTCCATTAAAAAGCAGCATCCACATAGACACCCAACTATTTATATTTATAAGACACTTGTTAAAACTGTACGCATTTAACATAATACAGATCAATACATGCATGTTGATGTGGCTCAAACACACTAAAAACATGGAACAAACAGGTAAGGATCATGACAGCAAACATGACACCTCTGGTCTGGATATCAACCACCGAGTTGCTAAAAAATATACAAGTTCTGCTATTGCTGTATATTTGACCATCTTTAACACACAGTCGGAAGCAATAAGACATTGCACTGCATGATTTAAAGCGACTGTAGTGTATTTTGGCGATTTGGTGGAGCCCCCTACAGTTAAATAATATTCACTTTCGTAAATATATCACTGTCAGATGTGTGTCTATAAATAAGTAAACAAATGAAAAATGCTATCAGTGAAAGGATAACCTTGTAAGATATATCATATGCATTACTGTATTTTTCCTTTTTTCTGTGTGTGTAAAAATTTTTACTATTTACATTTTGAATTTTCTCTGAACATTCTGAGACATTATGAAGACACAGATCAACAGGAAAACCGAACCATGAACTGGGCATTTTAGTTGATTTAGAAATCCTGTTAAATAGTAACTATTTAAACATTTTCTGTCTGGGTGCAGATGAAGAGTCCACTAGAAGCTTAAACAAATTATATTAATAATAACATTGAATTTAGCTAAACTTTTTTGTACATGTATGGTAACTATAATTGCAGTAGATGGCAGCAGAGAATTATTATCAGGGATTCACATTGCAGCTAAAAACCGCTGAAGTTCACAATGGTTGCCATTATCAAAATAATTTTGTCCATCATAATTAAAACCGATGTTAAGGTGTATAAAAAATAAAATGAATATATTAGAAAAGGGTGATTTTAGAATGCATACTATAAATAATAACATTAAAATTGTTCATATTATTAACAACATGTCCATATCATATTTAATATGTTATTTTTTGTTGAAATACTTTTTACTAGGCTATATTTAACATTGCAACTTATCATTTTTAATATCTATAATATATTTTAGTTTCCTTTAATTGTAAGGTGTCTTTGTAACACTGTAATTATATATTGAGTAGTACTGAGTAATATTCAGATTATATTTCATATATTTTTTTTTAAATATACACATTTCTTTATTTTGTGTAAATATACTTTTATGCTACACTTTTATTTCACTTTTCAAATACTGTTAAAATACATTATGAACAATGCCATTGAGGGTTTAGTCATGTTTGACATTACATTATTTATTATATTTGCACCATAGAGTTTATTTTCAGGGGCATTTTGTCTTCTTGCATAAAAACACACAGTATGCCAACCAATTATTTTAAATACTTCAATGGAAATATAATTTCACTATTTAAGCAATAATGGTGGTCGACTGTTACAGTATGTGTTAAATATAAAATGATCGGTAAATAGACTAATCCAAGATGTCTTAACACATCATTTGCTCTACTGCTCTCTTTTAGTAAAATAAACAAATTATTAAAACAAAGCAGCACAAAAACATAAAATATAGAACAAACGTGATTAACAATAAAGCATTATTATAAATATAGCATGTTTTATGTTTGTCAATGATATTTTGGCACTATTTTGGTCTAAAATTACAACGAGACAACAACTGAGCCATTGTTGTGACAGTGATTTGAAGCATCTAAAAGACAAGTAAGGGCTCGTCCGGGATTTGAACCCGGGACCTCTCGCACCCTAAGCGAGAATCATACCCCTAGACCAACGAGC
>JAUCNO010000224.1:0-26167 GCA_032353835.1 Enteromius viviparus
TTGCTGTTTCCCCACTTGTACGTCGCTTTGGATAAAAGCGTCTGCTAAATGAATAAATGTAAATGTAAATGTAAGACACCAGTTCAGTCTGTGACACGCTGCTGTCAATCAACTACTGTGGGAGTGGCCTCTGTCTGTTTTAGCGATTCACTTTGTTTAGACAGTTCATTTCACTTTGTGATTCAGTTCGTTCACTCTCGGAAATAAAGGTGCAAAAGCTATCAATTTTCAAAAGGTACACTTTTGTAGCTATTAGGTTCAAATATGCACACCAACATGCAAAATGAATCCTTTAAACATGTCTCTTTTGAAAAGGTCCCGCTTCAGTGACAGCTTTTGGACCATTATTTCTGAGAGAGTTCAACTGGTTCGTTTCAATCAACCGGTTTTAATAACAGATTTACTGAATCATTTGAGTCTTCATGAAAGGCAATATTGGAAATGGCATAATATGAACACTTTAAAAACAATCCTCACTATTTAGTGAATATTTTGTTGTACAGTAGTGCGGTGTGTGGCAGCAGATCATCTCTGATACTGACGAAGCAAACCATTACTCGCAGTGTCCTGAAATCAAGCAAAGGAACGACAGTGCGGTGTGATTGACAGGAATCACATCCCCGTAAAGCCACCTGAGACCCGGCGCTAGGCTAATGACTCACTGGTCGTGAGCCTCAGGAGAGCCAGACATGATCTAGTCTGAAGAGCTTCTTTATCAACCCGGCTTCAGGAAAACAGCATTTGTGCCAGGACGACTAGCAGTAGAGAGAAGCACCTGACTCATTCATCACAAACCCTCCAGCCACTGCTCCCAATCTCAAACACCAGACACAACCTGTGGAGCTTTTTGCATTTTCATTTACATGTGTGCCTGACGGACTCTCCAGACTTTCCAAGTAGATGGCTGAAGCTGAGACAGAGACGCACTGGGAGAAACAGCATATAGCATTAGCCATCGGATTCATTCACTTTAAGATACTATCTAATAAAAAAAGCACTAAACAGCATACAGTATATTAAGAAATTACAAATGTTCACACACACACACACACACGTATATATAAGAATTATGTATAATATATTTAATTTTAGAATTAGAAATTATAATTATATATATTTTTAATACAAATAAATTATATATATATATATATATATGTGTGTGTGTGTGTGACTGTTGTTAATATAATAAGATATTATATAGTATTTAAAATATATTGCTATAATATTTTCTATATGATTTAAAATATAATATTGTCACAATACAATATAAATCATTATTAAAATATGAATAATGCATTAAAATATAAACAGATTTGTATGAAGTTAGTATTGCATGTAAAAAATTTTGTACAAACAAATTTTTATTTAGTGTCCTTATTTATGTAAATAAAATCAGGTTTTGTTTTTATTTTATTAGTAAAAGTAAATTACAAATACAGTATGTTATCCTGGACCACAAAACCGCTCATATTTGTAGCAATGGCCAAAAATACATTTGAAGATATTTAGTAAATCTCCTATCATAAATATATCAAAGCTTATTATTGCCAGTTTAGTTGCGGAGTTGATTTCAGATTAATAGTTGCATCTCTACCAAATATGATCTTTTTCTAACAAACCATACATTAGTGGAAACCTTATTTATATAGTCAATTTTTTTTAGATTATGTAGCAATCTCGTTTTCCAATTTTTGACTGGTTTTGTGGTCCATGGTCACGTGCGCAAATTTTTTTTTGATAACTTTATTGCTTTGTGCCACACTTATAGCTTGGGCATCTACAGAGTCAAGGTCTTCAAAGAACTGTCATTAAATTAAATGCACTGTCTACTCCTGTGCCTATTAGCAATTACAGTATCAGTGTGCTCTTCAAAAGGGTGCATAACTAGCCTAAAATAATATACACCGCAGCATCAAACACACAGCATGTGGGACATCTGGCCGCAAAACAGCAGGAAATATTTCAAAGAAGCACTGCCATTAGCCACATACACCCAGGAAGATCGGCAAACTGCTGTCTAGATGTTCACAAATGATCAATGGAAATAAAAAATGATGCTAATGAGAGGAAAGGAAACGCCAGGCCCTTCAGTGCAATCAGGCCCACGTCTCTGGTGAATCTCTTATTAAACGTACAAATAGAAAGGCAGAGGGAGAGATGTGTACGCCACAGGATGAGAGTTTACACCAGGCTGCTGGGAGTCTGTAACTACGTCTCCATCATGCTCAAGTACTACATCGGAAACCACATGATGGAAACCGTACATTAAAAAAATAATAACTACTTGATATGCTAAACATAACAGGAGATTGAAATGCATTTATCTGATTTATTCTTCCATGTGCATCATAAATGTCATGTGAAATAACCTGACAGGAAATGCCAGAGGAAAGCCTGTCAACAAAACATTTGTGTATAATGGTCTTCCAGACATGTTCCAAAACTGCATTGCCAAACAGCAGGCATCCACCTCCGAGAGCAATCACTGCATTTATGGTGTTTTGTCAGAGGTGCAAGTAATTACTATATTCAGTGGCAGTCCATCAGGAACCCAGCTTATAAAATAGAGAAAGCATGCTCCACTCATATGTTACAACACTCATCTAAGCAAATAAAAATAATTCATAAAATAAAAAAGGCTTAATTTCTTTTTTTTTTCATGGTTCTACAATCTTTACGAAGGTATTCCATTTTGGAAAAATTACATGAATGTTGCTTTTGAATGTACTCTGAACATTTGTTCTTTTTATTTCAATAAACATTGCTACTTTTTTCCGAATTTTCAGAAAACAGTCAACAACATATTGATTTCCACCAATGTTCCAGGATTATATCAATAACATAAACATCATGATTACATAAATAATTTTCCATCAAAGTGTCATGAATACAGAATATTATCCATATATATATCAATAACATTTCATCAATGTTCCAGGAATATATTACTAATTTTCTATTGATGTTTAATAAATATATTGAAGCTTTAGGAATACATCAATAATGCACCATTGATGTTCCCCAAATCTATCCATAACATTCTTTTGATATTCTACAAATGTGTATATATTAGGGGTGTACTGATACGCGTATTCGTATTGAACCGTTCGGTACGAGGCTATCGGTTTGGTATGCATACGAACTGAACGATTCCGAAATAGTGTGTAAAATATAATGTTTTCAGTGCTACGCTCAACTAAGAAGCGCAAACGACGGGACAGGCAACCCGCTTTCTGCTCCTCCCACCTCCAAACAGACGAAAACTAGAAACACGCACATTACATACAAAGGCATTTCCCTTTGCCAATTTTACAGTAGCCGATTAAGTTGAATGGAATAATAATACTGTATTGCCATTTGTCTAAATACGTGTGTACATCCCTTACATAAAAGTACACCTCTTGCCCTTTGAAGCCATAACCAAATCCAGCTGCATTTCAACTCAGCATCCAGCTGTTTAACCAGAGCTGCATTGTCTGCTCTAACACATAAAAAAAATTTGTATTAGCGTTAACGATACTTTAGCATTAAATGTCACTTACTCTCTTTATGGGTACGTTCACATAAAGCGTCTAAAAATGCGTGAAAAACGCGAGGGGCGTTGCTTCTTCCACCAATTTCAAAGCACTTGGGCGCTCGCACTTCTGTAGCATCTGCTGTTACTAGGCAACCATGAAGGGGCTGTCAGTTATAAAAACATTTCTGCTTTGGATTTTAAACTGCGCGGCTCTGTTGAAAATAAAGACATGAATGTGAACATGCATCCGAACGGCCCCTAAGCCTTTGGTGACACATACACCACAAAATTAAATTGTGGATCTCTCCCCAGTCGTCTTGTCCCATGCGGATTGTCCCGCAGGAAGAAGCGCTGGATAGGGTTCAGCCTTCATGATTTGAAATGGCTTAAATCTATCTATTTAAATCTAATCTATTTATCAAGTCTTAATTAATTCGTAAATACCATCCAAGACTGACTTTTCCAAGACATAGTTTTATGTTAATTTTAATAAATTAAAATATAAAAAAAAAAAATTAAAGAAATTCTCTTTTTTATTTTATTTTTGAGTATCGAAAACATACTGAACTATGACACCACTGTATCGTATCGAACCGAACCGTGATTTCTGAGAACCGTTACACCCCTAACGGTGTATCAATAGAAATCAAATAATGTATCAAATAGAAATTAAAGTGGAAAAACACACTACAGGCTGATCCAACTTTGATGTAAATGCATTTGTTTGAATTCATATATACATAATTAATATTCACAGTGCATATATTGTGTAAACAAAAACTAACCCTAACCCTAAAGTTACTTACTGTTAGTAGATTGTCTACAGTGAATTTTTGTGAATATTTCAGGAACATTACCAAGATTTAAAAACTTTGAATGAACAGTCAATAATCTAGGCTGAAACAATGTTTGCTCATAACGTTGAAAGAACCTTGCCAGAACGTACACACACTCAGATGCACCCATTCACAACATCTGGAAGGAGACGATTATCTCTGTGCAGCGAGCAAATTGACTGCTGAACGACAGAATGTTCTAGTCATGCCGACACGCTCAAATTAAAGACAAATAAGATGCTCGTGGTCCGTCGTGGAAGTTAAAGAGAAATAACTGCTTTGGCTTGGAGGCGGCCTCAGGGAACCGGAGAAATGGATATTGATTGGCTCTCACACAGCGAGCCAATCAAAGCCATTGTAGCCGCATATTACATTGGGCCGAGCGTCCACCCCTGACCTGATGGATCGGTCCGATTTCTCCCCGGCTGCCTTTCCTGCCTCGCTCTTCATGCAGAAGAAAAGACAGATGGCTCTTTCATTTCGCTCTCAGCGTCCTTTTTTCCCCTGCACCCTTTTCCCTGTGATTCATTAATAATGCCAGAGAATTGCGTCTGTCCTATTATTTGTCTTCTAATCAAAGAAAAAGCTAAAAGGTTGCTTTCCAGAAAGGTCTGGGTGGATGCATGAATGATTATGAGTGTGCTCGAGAGGTCAGCTCTCATTGTCTGTTAGACTACACACAGAGTTTGTGTCCTTCCTTGTGTGTGACTGCCCCTTTGTGTCAAGAGTTAAAAAAACAACCAAAAGAATGCATTTTTCCATGCAACTACAATGAATGAGAACTGGAGCTTTTAAGCCTTAAAAAGTGCCTTGAAAAACTTAGCGCTATTCCATGTGGTGATGTCATTTCAACTGAAACAGCAAGATAGGGCGGACATATTGAGCAGCCCCGCCTCCTTTTTCAAAAAGCCAATAGCGTTTTGTTTATATCTTCTGATGGTGCGTTCACACCATACGCGAATTGCGCAAATAAATCGCACTATTCGCACGTAGTTAGACGCGTAAACATTTTAGGTTTACTCGCTTCATTCGCGCGTACAATTTGCTTCATTCGCGCGTACAACAGACGCGAATTCGCCAGGCGGCTCCAGTCTCTGCATTGGCTACATTCTAAATATTGCTGTTATTGTGCCATGAAATGCAGTTTTAAGAATATTTCAGGCGAGAATGTAGTTGTTTAAAACACAAATCTGCGGTATATTAAAAAAGAAAGCGACTATTTTAAAGTTTGCTTCGCCGATTTCGGAGCCGTGAGCTTTACGTGAACACCGAGTGTTCAGTACTCATGTATAGGCCGAGGGCAGCCTAAGGTAAAAAAATATTTTACCTTAAAAATATAATTTTTAACCATGAATGATGATCACTATCTGGACACGAACCCCATGTGTGGCCAACATCAGCAAGTAGCGATTACAACCTATGTGTCACGTGACTCTCGGTTTCCTCAGATTTCCTTCTTTGTCCCTCCCTGCTGGTAGTCTCTGATAATGCACATTCCAGTCAGATCAATTTCCTGCCTGTATAAGCACTTTTTTAGGGTTTGCTGGCCGAAGAGTAGAGCTGCTTCCTGAGGTCAGCTGACGGACTGCCATCCTGTTGACACCAGCTCCACCGCTGCTCTGTAACAGCCTCTAATAGCACTGCAGGCCAATGAAGAATGACAACAAATATCGACCTCTGTCAGGTACATACAATAAAAGCGTGACTCACAATTGTATGTTGTAGTTCTTACTCTTGAAACATTGTACTGCAAATGTCATTGATTTATTATTGATGCTTCCTTGTTTATTAGTCCAACTTGGGATAAGGTGTATGCTAAATTAATATTGTGGGCCTAAAGTCATGAAAGCTCTGCAAGCAATACGAATATCTCAATTGAGCAAACTCGATTGAAAATGGGTTGTGAAATATCAGAATATGTGTTGAGGTAATGACGTTTTTGGGACCTTTTCTTCGTTTGAATGCCTTTAATTCGCCAAAGGGGAGAAAAAAATAGATGTTTTATTCTTATGCTTATTATTTTTTTTTTGTGGTGGTGGTGTAAAGATGTTTATGTAGACCTAGTTTTTTAGTTATACTTCAATAAACATTGTTGTTTATTTAGCCTATCTATGTTCTTTAAAATAATAAATAATAAATAAATGTAGCAATTGATATTATTAACTTAAAAAAAACTTGTCTAATTAAGTATGGATTTATGAATTAAAAAAAAATAAATCTCCCTACATATTAGTAATAGCAGTAGTATAGAATTATTTTTGGTCATACCACGTTGTCTTTAGGTTCACCAGTTAATAAGTCAAGTCTGACACCTGGTGGTAAAAGGCGAGTTCAATAATAATAATATTTAATGAATTCAGTATGCAAAAAGCATACATTAAAAAAAGCCACTAAGAGACTAATAACCTGATTGCATTATGATACAGATCTGCCTTATGCTTCCCATATGCACTGATTGGAAGCAGACCAATAATAACCACCCATTTAATTAACTGCCATTATTGCGTGGGATCCTCTATTCTATTCTGTATATCTATGCTTGGCGTGCTGTTGATTCGTTAACCGTCATTCTTACAATAATGAAGTTTAATTTTGTCTTAAAGACCTAGTAATCACGTCAGTAAATATTAGCTTTTGTTACGCATCAGTCAAACGCTTCTAGGCATAGCTTGCCTGTAGCCTACTAAAAAACTGAACATGTTTTTCTATTATGTTCTAGTCTGACGTTTTAATATGTTAAATTGCTGATTTAGGCTATATTAAATATCTCTGTTGCAGTCTGTTTTTTCGTATCTTACCAGGAGATGCCGCTGTTGACTGCGACGATAATTTAACTTGCTCTCAGGTAAACGTGTCACTCATGACATCACCGGCGTGGTATGCCAAACTCACACGTCATTGTAAACAAATAAAGAACTAGACTGTGCAAGTTCACATTGATTTTAATAACAACTTTTGATTACAATTTACCAATTATTGATTAGAGCAGATTGTTGCTGCAGTAGCCTATAGGTCATAAACTCCACCCTCAACCATGTAATCTAAACGTAAGATAAACTAAATAATTAAATTACACTTCAAATATCTTTTTACAAAAGTGGTTTCCGTCATTGTAGATAGTTATTATCATGCCAATGTGTTTGCTTTATGCTATAAAAACGGGGTGTGGTGTCATGAGTGTGAGCTTGTGATTGGGTGCGGGGTACTTTGATTCCGCGGCTCCACCTCACGATCTCTACGGCGCAGACTCTGGCTTCAAATGACGTCATTTTCGCAAGATGTCAGAGGCCATGCCAAAGTGCTAAGCGTGTTTGTTTTTGTTGTTGTTGCAAGAATTAAACGATTAACATTTAAAACACATCAAATTATTGAATTCAACATATTCATTTTTTGAAATATAAAAGAAGTAGAAAAAAGAAAAGAAATAACTAAACAGAATTAAGAAAAAGGAAGGGGTTGTACAAAAATAATAATAATAATAATATCAGAGAGGAGGAGTTTAGATTTTAGGAGTTTAGAGTGTGCTCAGAGTTCTGATTGCTTTTCGTCCTTGAAGAGTTTCAAAAATATTTGAAAAGACTGCTCAAAAAACTCAAGTTAAGTTAAAAAATGTGTTAAATATGGATTACAACTACCACAAAGTTGAAAGTTTAGTGCTTTAGGAATCTGACGATCATTGTAGTCTTTAATCATATAAATCTATACATAAGACTATACAATATTTTTTTTAATGAACTTACAACCATGGCATATGTTAATAAATTAGAATATTCTAATGAGAACCGTTTCTATTGGTCTGTGGCTAAAGCTGCCTCGGTAATGGGCGGGGTTTATGGAGCAGACAGTGAGAGTGGAGCGGTTGTGTTGGACGGGATATTTCTCTGAACGGAGAGGTGCTGTTGATGTTAACTGGACCTGCATTTACACACTACCGCTGATATGGAGCCCAGACAACAGGGTAAGTTTACTTTACAAACACTATTCCTATATTATCGTTCTGTAAATACACATGTGCATTTAAATGTGATTGAATACTTCTGCAAATAAGCTATGGTTTCACTTTCTGCGTATCCTCAAATAACTTCGCTGCAGAGACGAGTTTCGTTAAACTGGTTTTAATTTTTCATATCAGAAAAATAGATATGATAGATTAGAACATATAATTAGACGACTAACAGCCTAATGTTTTAATACAAAATTGTAACCTATGTAAAAGTTAAATGCACATGTTTTTTAGTCTAGTTAATTTCGACTGGATCGTAACGATTTGCATAAGTTTAAGCCAGACTTGTGATCAAGTGTTCCATAGATCTGTTGTCAAAACACGTAAAAAAAAAAAAAAGGAATTGGATGCAGTTCCTTTAGGTTCAGTGATCTGGACAACCATGTGACCTTCCCATTTCATTTCCACGTGACTTTTCAGAACTAAATAATTGAAATCTTGTGACCAGATATGTTCCAGTGTACTGGTACTAAACCAGTGAATCGACTGGTCTTTAACTAAACAAAACTGTACAGATTAGTTGTATAGACATCCTGTTGGCACAGAATACTGTGCTGTACCATCAGTGTAACAAGCTCTGATGACAGGGTTGGGCAATGAAAAGTCATATAATTATCATCAGTCAATGTCAGTGTAATAAACACAATTTTTACAATCTAGACAAGCATCGTCAGCCCCTATATCATAATGAAAAGTGATAATCAACAAATTAATATTAGTAAAAAAAAGTAAGCAAAAACAATAACAAAAATTACATATATATATATATATATATATATATATATCAAACATCTCTGCTATTATAGTAGTACACTCCGCTGTTGTTATTATAGTAGTACAGTATAGTAAAGTTAAATTGGTTTATTTTATAGTATATGGTTTATGGTATAGTGTAGTATTTTTATAGCATGTTATATTTTTTATTTTACATTTATGTAAATGTTGTAATTTGGCTAAACAAAACACAAGCAGATTTATAGCAATGTAGTTGAGTTTTTAAATAGTAAATATAAAGCCAGCATATTCTTGCACTCATTATAGAAATATTTAGTATAGGAGTACAGTATAATTATTGTAAAAGAAGTACACAGACCTGAAAGTAATATATTATAATATGTAGTTAAAGTGTAATGTTACACATTTGTGCATTTATACTTTAATCTTTTGCTTGTTTTGCCAATCATACTTCACAGAGCTGTACTCTAGCGTACTGACTCCTGAAGCAATAGTAGACTGGGGTAAGAGCTTGCTGTGTAATGTAATGAAAGTGAATGTGACAAAACCAACCTCTGTAGCCATATAGATCACTCCATTTCCACCTCTGAGCTGATGGGTGCTGAGCAGTGTGTAGGTCTTTGACATAGGTGCTTTTAGAAGGAAGTAGACAGGCATGTCAAAGACTTTAGCATGTACAAAACCTGTAGACACTGCTAAACCCTAGAAATGTGACTTTATTTGATTGACAGACCCTTTGTGTGCTTTAAATGCATGCCATGTTGAAGTTCCCTGAATGAGACTACATGGGTTTGAAATGCATGTTCGCATTATGATTTGGAGTGATATATATTGAACATCTCACTTCAGTTCCTAGCTGTTGAATGCAGCCTGATTGCATGGTCTTGTGAGATTTGAGTGGCATTTTGTAATTTGTCATTTATTTGGTATATCAGCTCATGAATCAGATCATGCAATGTTCTCTTTATTTCAATCTGCTGACCCACAGAGGACAGAGAAACATTCCATGCAGGTAGGTCTCAAAAACATCTAATTTCATCTGAAGGAAATAGCTTGAGTTTTGAAAGCAACCCATTACACGCTTTGCACGGTCACCATCTGGAATTTCCTGCCTGTCACTAAATACTCGGTCGTGTCTCTGTGCAGCAGTCAGACAGTATTAAATCCAGTCAGATAATCACTAAGGGAAAATCCCTCAGATTACTTGGGCAAGGCTAGAAATTACGCAATACCATGCCCTTAAATTATACTGTTTTAATTCAAGCTCCAAATAGACTGTGCTTGCGTTAGACTTTTGGTTCGTATAGTGCTGTCAAACGGGTAACGCAAGCATTGCTATTGTTAACTAAAACTAGCAATATTTGTTTGTAAGTTGTTACTTTCTGCATGTAACCCTAAACCTGAAATAAATAAATTAAAATAAATAGAAAAATTCAAGTACTGTTAAAATGACAAAACTTACATTTAACCAAAAACAAAATTATAACCTATTGTTAAAGTAAAACAATTGAAAATGGGGAGAAAAACTTTTCTATTGGTTTTTTATTGGTTTTCTCCAATACATTGATTTTTCGTGGATTTTTTTAATGAAAGATCAAAAGGATAAACAATGCAGATTTATTTTCCACCTTTGCTCAGATTTACCAAGGGTGCCAATATTAGTGGAGGGCATTGTACATATATAGCTATAAATATATTAATCAACACGCATAAATAATACCAATATAGCACTAAATTGTGCGATTGGTCTAATGTTTATATAGCTGTTGTTTGTGTAGTTTGTTGTGTGCTGATTTGCTTGAAGTTGAGTGTTTGGATATAAGATTTTGTGTGTGTCACCACAGAAGTGTACACTATAAAAGATATTTACACCAGATAACAGAACCTAGTATAACCATATTATTTAGTTTTATTTCAATAGCAGGTACCAGAATGCATTAACACATTAACTATAAACAAATTATGATAATGTGATCAATTAGAATACATATATTAAAATAATATGTAAAATAACTAATTAATTCGTTTTCTTGATCATCTGTGGACTGGCTTTGAATGCCTTTGTCTTCATTTCTGTCTAGTGGGTGATAAGAAATAGGTGTTTTGTTCAACTGAGAGACCAAGAATGCCCCCCTCTTCCTCCTCGCGTTGAAATCGTTCACAGTACAGTGAAGTGATTCTTTGTGAATCTGTTGCGTCGTCGGGAAGGAAAATGAGGACATTGAGAGAGCTAGATGCATAGTCCAGTGAGCTTGAAGAAGCTGAACTGTCGAGTACACTGCCCTGAAGGGACACTTAGTTACTCAGATGACACACCGTACACCATGACACAGCTCTGACTGACTCTGACCCAGACAGAAGAACATGAGAAAGATCAACTCTGATTGGCCCATTAATTACAAAAATAGACAACCAACTCAGAAAGGGAATGTTTTCTAATTATCTCTTGTTTTTTGCATTTGTCTGTCATTTTAGTGATGGGAAGTCATACTCATTTCAACGAGTTGGTTCGCTTGAACATTCATTTATCACAATTAATCACAAAAGAATGATTCCTTCCCAGTTATTTGATGAAAGAAGACTCAGAAGAGCAACCACTTCAGATTGTCTTTGATTAACCAGACCAACCAGGTCCCTAGCTCTAAAATAATGGTATACATTCAAGGTCAGTCACTGATTGGTTAAACCACTATGAACCATCTATAAACCATGTCATTATTAAAATTAGTCTTAAATCTAACCCTTTGTCACTCTAAAAAGTGCACCATACCATTTTCTTTTCAAATGCTCTCGACTTAAATCTTAGGTGTCTCAGCATTTCATCCTGCTGTTGTTGAATGAACCGATTTAATATCGCACAGCTCTCTTTTTCCAGTAATAAACCTTCAACAAAGATTTAGCTCGGTATCTGTATACACAGTGGAAAGGCAATGGAATGGAAAGGGTATTATTTTACATATTTAACACGAAAATGATCCTCTGTACTTCCTCTTATTCGAGACGCAGACCCTTAAATAGATTTAGGGAATCCGATTCATGGGATAATTGGGAGCTTGATGCAAGACATCAAGAAAGTTGCTAGGCAACCCGAACAATGAGGCTGTGGAAGTGTGAGATAATTGCTTTTATAAAGTAACTTTTCTTCTGACTTATGTTGAAAGATCCAACCTTCAGATTTAATCTATATCAAGAAATCTATTCTTGTTATGAGTAAATTAACAGTGTTGACATCAAACGGAAAGTGTAATCTAGCATCTCAGATTATAGAATTTAGAATTCATATGTATCAAAAAGGGATTTTGAGGACATGGATATGCCATATTGGTTATTTTCATATTTTAAATGTCAGGCACACACAGACATGTTAATGCTTTATGGACACAGCTTTTTGCGCAAATAGCAAAAATACATAGTGGTAAATACAAATGATGAAACATCATTGCTTTCCTTTGCTTAGACCGTCCAGCTCTGCTCTTTTACCTGCTGATTCCATTAGCTACTAAAAGTGTATCACGCGTTTCAGATCACAGTACTCTAATCAGTTTCTCGTGTAATGACTGACCAGATCACACAGATGTGACTCTTGTTTCCTGTGGACAAAAACAACCTTAACATTTACTCACATTAGTGGAGCCATATCAAATGCATTAGTATGAGCTTTCATTTTCTAGCCATTGTAGGATTTAGTTTTGCTTTCACTTTAATCATGAGTGTTTTTGTCCTCCAGCTTAATGTTTCTGAAGCATGTTGTGTTCAGAGTAAACTCATTATAAAAGTAACTGGGTGTTTTGACATTTGGGTCCGAGTTGGTTTGTGCTTTCACATTATGCACAGCGTCTGCTATCATTTTAATATAATTTCGCTCTTCGATGAACACTATAAAATATTGATTTATGTAAGTCATGTCTGGCATGTATTGCAATGACATGAAACTAAAACATAATGATCCGAGTAGGTGATTCTGTAGTTGAAACTGGGTTGATTTTTGGGGAACTGGGTTGAGGTTTTAGTGATAACTGTGGTAATTAAAACATATTTCCACTTTCTTTTCCTCTGCTTTTTAGGTTTATATCCACGAATGTGTAAGAGAATGCTTGTTGTTTGGTCTCTAGCCTCCGCGTGTCTAGACTGCTGCCGTAATGCTTTTAAAAATGGCATTGTGTTTGTACGGTAAATGAGTTGAACTTTAATGTGATCTTAAAGGAAACATGTAAAGCTATGTTATACATCAATGCCAATTTTCTTTTGTGAAACCTTTCATTATAACTGCAAATACATCTTCATTCTGAGGTGTGGCGAGATAATAACACAGTTAAGGTGATGGTTAAATGTGTTTAAAGGCTTTTCAGACTGACTGAAGGGTCGCTTCTGTACAGTGCAAACAGCATGATTCAGTTAAAATTGTGCATTACTTGTACAGTGTTGATTGTACAAGTAAATGTTTCTTAAGCACCAAATTAGCATGTTACATCATCTCTGAATATATAAATAAATAAAGAATACATTTTTGGGTAAACCATTTCTTTGTTTAAAAGTTGTACCCTTATCCTAGAGTGTTTGGGACTCATTTGGACTAAATGGTTCTGGGGCTTTATCATTGCTTTAGGAATAGTGGATTGACTTAACACAAGTTATTTCTGTGAAATCAAATCTGCACAAGAATGCACAAAGGTTTGTACATTTGATTAAGACATGCTAACAATAACTTTAACTACAAAGCTAAAGCAGAAATAGTGAATGTTACTGTATGTAAATCCTGCAGATCTGTCAGCGTTTTTCCTTCTTTGCATGTTGTGACTCACCTTTGAGAAAGAAAAGCGTGCCACTGTTCAATTAAGAAGCTACTTCTGTCGGTTATGAGGGTTAAAAATTACATTTATTAGGGTCAAAATATGGTAAAGTGATTTCAGTCATATTAAAACAACTGGTACTGAAATACAATCCAGTCTAACTGTACTCTGTTTCCTGAAATGTACTGTGCTGTTGCCACACAAAGGTGACCCTGGACAACAAAACCGTAAGTGTTAATTTTCCGAAATTAAGATTTATATATGATCTGAAAGCTGAATAAACAAGGTTCCCATTGATGTATGATTTAGATGAAGAGGGCAATATTTGATCGAGATTTGAAAATCTGGAATCTGAGGGAACAGAAAAATCTTAATGCTGAGAAAATCACCTTTAAAGTCGTCCAAATGAAGATCTTATCATTTTTTATAAAGTTTTAATATATTTTTGGTACAAAATTGAGTAAATACCTTCATGAAACATGATCTTTATTTACTATCCTAAGGTTTTTTGGCAAAAAAGAAAAATCAATCATTTTGACCCATACTATGTATTTTTGGCTATTGCTACAAATATACCCCAGCGAATTAAGACTTTTTGTGGTCCAGGGTCACAAAAGGCCTGCATAATCTTATTCAGAACATACACCCATGATTAAAAATCATGTGACTGTCCTGTTTTTTCTTGGGCTACTTTATCCCACGGTCCACTGAGCCATGTAAGGCCGATGTTAACTGTAAAACAGTATGGTACTTCATATCAGTACTGAATTACTGTATCTGTTGTTAAGTTTCAGCACCCACAACTTGTATTTTTTATTTTTTTGTTAGTTAGAAGAAGAAATCACTACTCTGAAACAAGTCCTAGCCTCTAAGGAAAAGCGTCACCTGGAGCTGAAACAGAATCTAGGGATTAGTCCCCTCAGTGAACTGCGACAGAACTTCTCCAAGAGCTGGTATGACATGCAGACCACCACAGCGTAAGTAGCCTTTGCTAAACCTTGCTTTCGAAAAAGACAACAGTAGTAACATTGTTCATTTGGGGGGAAAAAAGAGATGAATAAAAGGGTCAAATAAAATCACTTTTAACAATCTAGTTCTATTCGTGTGTTAGACAAACAAAGTGGTTTCTAATGACATGGGACATGAGTTATTAATGACAAAAATGTCATTTTGGGGTACCTTTTAAAAAATGTATATTATAAATACTTAAATAACACTGATTTGACACATGTCCTTGCCTGCAGCACGGAGAGTATGAGCAATAGTGATTTAAAAATATATGTCTCATGCAGTATTTTAGTTTTTTTATTAAAATCTAGTATTTTGCATCAAAAAGAACAATATTTACATTGACCGACTGTTTATCAGCCAACTTCCTTTTTGAGAATGAATCGGAATGAACATGTTGACACAGCAGTGTTTCCTTCTGTCGATGTGTATTTAGGTTATTGCCATCACAGTGCGATCCATATCTGCCTCACATTCACTCAGACAAACAATGACTTTCTGAGGCTCACAACGCATTTGCACAATGATAACGTCATTGCAACAAGGTTTGCTGCACATGTCTCTTTCTCTTTATACGCACACACTGAACAGACAAATGAGCTATTATTTTCAATGAGTGACAAGGCTTATTTTATATCATGTCACTTTATGACTCATGAAGTCTCATAATAAAGTTGTTGTGCGTGTTTACTATCACTACCCTCAGGATTAACACAGACGAATACACAGATTACAAGTTTGATGAACAGAAACCGTTTGTAAGCAATGATTATGGGAATTTATTCTAACAGTTTAGTTATCTACAGATGCTTTTACTGAAAGCAACTTTCAAATTAATCAAAAGAAGAAAATGCAGTAATTCTGCTGTATTAAATTAAAGTAGTAAATGTTTGAGCTTGTCAGGTTGGTCATTCTCTGTAAGAAGCACCTTGTTAAATGTGACTTTTTTGTTGGATGAGTAGTTGACATTTAAATTGGACCGTGTCCTTTTCCTTTGGTGCGACATAGCAAAAATGCAAAAAATAAATAAATAATTAAAATGTAAAAAAAATCTTAGCACACAAATACCTAATGAGAAATAAGTGTATTCATTTTTAGCATTACAAATAGCATGAGAGAGGTTTATCATCAGTGTTAGTTTTTTTATATGTATGTATGTATGTGTACAATATAAAAATATACAGTATACATGCATTTTTCTTTCACACATTTATACGTCAACTACCAATACATAACAGCAAACAGGTTTAGAATCGCTTTATGTGGGTGAACTATTCCCTATTAAATGTCCCCCTATTATGGATTTTTGAAAATGACCTTTGCATGCAGTGTGTAACACAGCTCTGTGAATGAAAACATCCTGCAAAGATTTAAATCTGAGAGTGCACTGTGTATAAAGTTATTGTCTCTCAAAATCGAGAGTCCCATGCCGTTTCATGCTGATTTCAGTATGAATCAGTAGCACTTTGTTGGTCTTTTCACATTGGTAGTTCAAATTCTAGTTCATTCTTTGCCACTAATCTTTTGTAGCAGTAAAATAGCGCTTTCCCTGGTAACGCTGTACACAAAGCAGCACTGCACTCACAAACACTGCTTTATCAGTCATCAGAGGTGAGATGAAATGAAAATGAGACCAATAGACTAATCACTGCAGATTAGCATCACACTAAGGAGGCGTTTGGAAAAATGAATCGTTGAATGAATCGTTTGGGAGTCGTTGAGCAAGTAATGTAAAAAATAAATACATATTATAAGACAATGAAAGTGTTGTTTTTTTTTACCTTGCATGCATGTCAACTTGTTGCGGACTCCTAAAACCAAAATATGAACCTTTCATTACCATAATATTAGCAAACCCCACAGATATGTTTTTTTATTACACCAGTTTTTTTTATTAAATCTGTAGTAAGCCTTTCTGACTTTGTTTATATCTCATGTTCACCTGGCTATTCGGTTACTACAGTGACATGGTAACTAGCGTCTCAGATGAATAGTCCTTCTCATGTCACAGTTGCCATGGTGAGGAGGTTGTGGGCTGAGAGGGACAAAGCGATCAGATGGCGTCTGTTGACCGTTATGGATGATTCCTACATTAGCCTGAGTGTCTCTGCACATACTCCCATCAAAGGACTAGATTTCCATCTCTTGCCTGGTCTCGGGTCTGTCTAGATGTGCTGTTATACAAAGCATGTAATTCACAATGTGATTCACCTCACGTACTGTAATTGGGTTGTGACTTTTAGCATGATAGAACTCAAAGAACCAGTTCACCCAAAAATCAACACTCTGTCATGATTTACTCACCTTTGTGTCAGTTCAAACCTTTAAACCTTTTTAAGATAAAAGATGTTTGACATTATGTTCATGTTGCATTTTCCATACAATAAAGAGGGATGATCAAGCTCCAAAAATCAAGATTACAGTATATTCCATTTTTTTTCATACTAATGCTTTGTGTGAGGAACAAAGCAATGTTGTTTGTAGGTTTTCGACTGATCAGAATGTGCCAGGTTTGGTTACTGTGTGTGTAAAATGTTTTATTCTGAGGAATGTAGAGCTCTTGGGTTCAAAAAGTCACTTTCAGTTTACTCGCTGTTTAAAATGTAATGGGAACATTTAGGGAAAAAAACAAAGAGTAGGAAATATGTATGTAATGTATTATTTAAGTATCTGATTGTTGTTTTATGTAGATTATCAATGGCATTATGGCTGAAGTGTTCCCTTTGTAGGGTGTCTTATTGTATTCTCTGGATTAAAGCAGAGTTTCTTCCTGTTTTGTACGAGATCACAGAAAAAGCTGAAGTGAAGTTCTTCCTGTACAGTTTAGAAAAGACACCTTTTTGTTCTTTGCCTGTACATGTTCTAAGTTTGTTCTCGTTCTTCAGTCTCCTTTAGGAAGTGGCATGTATAATATTTAAATGTTGTGTTTAATATATTCTAAAATCAACTAAATAGTTACACCAGGGTTTCTCAAACTGTTTTATAAATCAAACTCCTTAGAAAATTATTTTCTTGACGAACTCTTCAGGATTTTAATATTTGAAGTTAATATTTTTACAAAAATTAAATAATGACACATTTTAATTTTCATTGTTCTCTGAAACATGGCCACATGACATGCAAATAAAATGTAAAATTTAATATTTTGGTTATTGATTTTTGGTGGTGGTGGTGGTGTTACTGTATTTTTTTACACCTTTTTTAAAAAATGTAAATATATATATAACGATTTACATAAATACGTTCTTGTTTTAAATTACAGTTATCCTGTGAAATAAAGAATAACGGTTATAAAAAATGTATATATAATAATAATGGTATGCTAATTATAGTGCAGATTTTTATCAGATTTATAAACTTTCATGCACAGAAAGTATGAACATTCCGAAATTGTAGCCTTTGTTTTGATGATAAACACGAAGCTGTATTGCCTTTTCAGTTTTATTTCGATTATGTGTGCAGCCTCATATTTATTTTAATTTTACATTTGGTTTAAAAGCTTTATATTAAATAAGAGCATCTGTTTTGTGCTGTTCTGCCAGATACAAAAAGACGTCTGAGACCCTGACCACGGCAGGACAGCGGACCTCAGCGGCCTTCAGTAACCTGGGAAATGTCATCACCCGGAAGTTCGGCGATATGAGGTACACTGTCACTTCCTCCTGCCTCTTTCTGCTATCTGTTATTTCATGTTTCTCTTCTGCAGGAATCCCCCACAAATGCATAGTACACACTGTGATTGTTGCGCAGTGAAATGGTAGTTGTCTTGAGGCATTTACTTTGGCCAGTCTGTTTGAGTGGCATGTTTGTGTTATGTAAGCCTCAGTTAAGCAGCTTTCAGTGGGCCAGATTGGGGCAGGTCCAGCTGGCATAAGAATAAGCTTTGGATGGCATGAAGAATTTACCAGCTCCTCTTCACAGGCTCCTAGATGGTTGAGACACTCTCTGACAACAGATGCATTCAGTTCAGAAGAATAGTAAGAGAGAAGTGTCCACATCTACAGCAGGGTGATAAAAGATTGACTGTTGACAGTTTGTTATAAATAATAAAGATTATGCTTATTATACAGATGGAAGTCACTGCTCCTTTTTGCAGTAGAAATATATAACTAAATGTATATTAGATTAGATTCCACTATATCTAATTATTAATGTGTATATATATATATATATACATATATATATATATATATATATATATATAAGTGATTAAATATGTAATGTACATGATGTAATAGAATTTGCAAGAGTGTTAGGATACACATTATGTTTGTAGGACAATGTTTATTTTTTCAACAATTGTAAATAATGCTCAAAATCATTGCATGATGCCCAGTTCTAATTTGCCAGTCACTCCTGCATTTGCTTTAGCAATCTGCTGCAAAATATTTATTGTAATTGGACATTTCTGTAGATCCAACACCTCATTAACTTATTTTATTCAGCATGTTTGGCCTTCAGATACTGTATCCTAGGAGGTATGTGTGTTTGGTTGCCAGTGTGTGACACCATCTCTTTGCATGTTCATGGGAGTTTTCTACTTCACGTTTGCAGTGACCATTCCAAAAAACAATGTTTAGCTTTGCATGATTATTGGCTCTTAGCTATACCAGCATATTGCATGATTACACTCCATGCTGTATATGGAGTTAATATAAAAATAATGCTTTTTGGTTCATGAGTCCATCAGTACTTCAAAAAGTGTCAAAATTCACATTTTTTTATACATATTCTGTACAGTTTCTTTCTGGGTGTGCTGTGTTCAGCCTGTTGCATCAGGCATAGCAATTATTGGAATTGGTTAAAGTTCATTAGCAAATTTAAAGGTGCTCTATGCGATGTTGCAGGATTTTAGCTCGATTTCATTTTTATCTTAAACCGTATGCATCACCCCTTGATCGTCTTTCTGTCTGCCCTCTGAATACATTGGGAAAAAACCCGCTCTCTAAAGACAACACAGAGGCTGCAATACCAAAACAAACACTATGGGCACCACAACAAAAACAAACTTCAGCCAAACAATCAGCAAGATGAGGTGGTGTTTAATGCACGTTAAACCCCACCTCTTCCGAAGTTTGTTTTTACTTTGGTGCACATCCTGTACCCCTAGTGTTTGCAAGATCGCATAGTGCACCTTTAACTGCCAGTATACAGTGGTGCTGAAATTTACACTTACTCTAAGTCACACTTGGATTCTAGTCAAGTCAAAAAAGATCAACAATTATTTAGTTTAATATTTTTCCTATTTTTGATTTTGTGTACAAACAATTATAATTGTTTTATAATTCAAAAATAATTTATTAAATGTTTTTTTTAATCATTTAAAATCATGGTTTGAAATCAATTAGATTTATTATTATGGTTTAATGTGAGTGAGTTTAACCTTTATTAACTTGATAACTGCATGAATTTTATATGTCCTCAAATATGTTTTTAGACTCTTATAACTAGAATTTTGTTGTATGACCTATAATCTGTCAGCAAAAAATAATGTATAATGTTCTCTCCCTGTCTCTGATGCACACCAAAGGTCATATTCTCTTGGGTAAGATATTGTGTTTATAGTTATTAGAGATTAGCAATAGCTTCTAGCAATAGCTTTTAGCATCTGCATGATAGATGAGAACAGTGATGGTGCTGAAACTAAATCTGACTCACTCAGACACACTGTTTCCATTAATAATCAATACGGGTGTGAAAGGGTGTTCAGGTATCTGAGCAGCTAATATGAATATTTCAATACTATTTCAATGAACTTCAGGCTAACATTGATTCTGAGAAAATCAAAACATTCATTAGATAATATAATTTTTTTCAGAGTGTGCAGTCGCATTATAAGCAGGTCTGGCTTTTCTTTCTTTTTTTTTTCAGCAATTCATTTTCAAAATCCATGTTGAGTCAAAGTAACAGTCATTGCTCTGTCTCCCACATTGACTACACACATTGACACATTTAATATAACTGGTTTCTGCATGTGTTGCTTTTTATTGAACTATTTATGTGTTTACAAGTAATGCATGTAATATTCTTGTTATGATAGATGGTTTGTGAGAGGAAAAAGCAAAAACTGCACTATCCCACCTACTTTGAACAGCGTTTACAGGTGTCAGTTTAGTTCTCACTATGCATAAAAAACAAGAAGTGCAAAATGATCACAGTTCTGTACTGCATTGTTCAGTGGAAAGTCACCAGCTTGTACCGTACCATCTAAAAATTCAGCTCTGCATCGCAGGAAAAAAAATGCATTTTCAAATACATTCACATATAAAACATTTATTTGAATTTGTAATAATATAATACACTTTACTTTTGATCAGATGCAGCACTGGTGTGCAGATTTCCTAAAAAAAAAAACATAAAGAATCTTAACCAAAACCAAATGTTTGGTTATGTAGGTGTAGGGAAATTTACTGCTGCATGCTACGCTTATACAACTAAACCTTTTAATTATTAGCAATGTTATGTGTCTTATTTGCAATGTATTTGTTTGTCCATGATAATGATCAAACCTCTCTCTTGCTTGGCCATGCTTTCATGGGACAGCTATTCTATACGGCATTCAATGAGCATGCCTACAATGAGGTAAATGTGTGCGACAGCTTGCTTTGCATGTTTGTTATATTATTGCATTTAAAACTATTTTAGAGGATAGCCAAAAAACATAAAAATGCATGTGACAGTAGCACATGTGCATATAAAACTGTACACTACAGGTTAAGTGTTGATGTGTCAGATGTATAAACACTGGTTTTGTTGCATTTTAAAAAACTAAATAATGGTTATCCTTGCATGTACAATCTTGCATGCTCTTTCATTACACTAAAACAACTTGGAGAGGACTTATTAGGACTGCTGTTGAACGAACCAGATGAGGTTTACTGTCTAGATCAGGTCAACTAAACTGTATTTTTTTTTTACAGGAACTCGCCTAGTTTCAAGTCCTTTGAGGAGAAAGTCGAAAACACAGTTTCAAACATTAAGGTAAGCCAATGACCCTTATTAGTGGTCAAACATGCAAACTGTAGCTTGGCTGGGACCTTAGTTTAGTGCTGTTAATAATTGATCAGCTTATCATTAGGAATTTTTAACTTCACTATCCTGAATGTCAACATAATGTCATGAGAGTTTTGTGTTGTGAGCAGTCAAAGGTTGGAGGAACGGGAGGTGCGGGCAGTTTTGAAGAGGTACTGTCTTCAGCTGCCCAAGCCAGCGCCCAGGACACCCCTACTAATAATGTGACCGACAACAATGAGCTCTAAGTGTTTCAGTGATCTACCAGTTGGAACTCTGATGACCCCTAGTGGTTAGGAGACCACCGGGGGCCTAAAACACGGTAATACATGCCTTTCAGATGCATGTTTGTGGATTATCTGTGCACGGGAGGAAAACAACCAAGTGGAGCCTGTTTATTCTTTAAGTTCTTTTCGAAATATGTATATTTTTTCGATGATATTGTCTTTGATGTAGTCCTGCGTTACTTTATTATTATTTATACTAAACTAAACTGTAACAAAGCATGATGCATTTCCAGGACCAAAAAGAATGGCTGCGTATGCAATCCTAAGACAAGTACTTGAAAGAATGTTTAACAAAATAGATGTATGACTTTGTTTCCCTGTCATAAATGCGTTAATGCACCTATTATTGTTAACCAGAGCACATGTTTGTTGATAACAGACACAAACAGCAAATTTAAAAAATGGGGATTTACCTTTTACTGCAATTTTTTAGCTCATCTGATATGTCTGATGTGTTGGATGATAATTGTCACTGACCAAAAATGTATAGCATCATATCCTGTTATTTCTTTACTTTATACATATGCGTGAAATTTGTTGCAGCTTTACATATTTAACATTGACAATGAACTCGGGGCTGTTCCATAAAACAAGTTTACCAAATAAGCCAGGCTTATGGCAGATAGTCGGACTTATTTCAATACAAATTAACTGGTAATAAGTCAGACTAACGGAAATAAGCCTGACTTATTTGGTAAACTTGTTTTATGGAACAGGCCCCTGGAGACTTAATTTATGATATTTTACTTGATATTAACTTAACTTTTAATATTTTTCTTCTAAACTTCACAAGGACAAATAAAGAGATAATTGTTGACCTATGGAAGGTATGTAGAGCTTTAAAGTGAATATGGCAGGTATAGCGCTCAGTCAGGCATCTCGGTTCTCAGTGTCTCTGGCTCCTGTGTCTCACCGTGTTCCAGAGGAACTCTAGCACCACTTCACAGCTCCGCTGAAAGATGACTCCACAGCAGACATGGAAAAATGTTTGAGTCAGAGGAGCGAAAAGAGGCCTGGATGTTGCTCCTTGTCTGTTGCTGAACCATTTCAGCTGGCCAAATGACCCTTACACCCCATCTGATAAAGCTGCCAGAGAAAACATGAAAAGCCTGTTAGCTGTTAGGTCACTGTGATGAGCACTCCTGTGAATTACCTTTGATTGGCCCGTTTAATCTGAGAGACAGTGTACTGTGGGGTCTAAAAGTCAGAGACCACTTAGAAAGAAAACTGATGCTCTATTTGTTAAACCTAGAAATACAGAACATAGAACAAATTAGGATAGTGAGTGATATACTGACTGCTTTCATTGGATGATTGCTGGATCTTCTTAAATTTTTTGAAGGGCATAACTTTGTGAAGAAAACATCTAAAGACCGTCATGTTCTGAAGAATGTCATTTTGTGGAGTTCATTCATGCTGCTTGAGTGTTGCTTTTTAATACAAAAGAGAGACACCAAAAAGCTAAAGCATTTTGATAATTGTAAGGATTTTTGTTAAAACGTCAAATTTTGTGCTTACGATATAATTTATGAAAACAAAATCCAACCAACAAAATTGTAATGCAAACACAGCCGTGTCGATCTCTCTCATTCTCTCCCTCTCTCTCAAACACTCAGTTTTTCAGTGATAAAAAGAAACCCTTACATTTGGTGTTTTGATGTTCAGTATATTTATCTTCTTAGAAGCTCAAACAAAGCATTTCTTACACAAAAAAACGCTTACCATTCTTTAAAAAATAGATGGAAATTTTATGGATGATTAAGCAGCAAAACTCTGCACATCAGCTGAGTTCAGCATCCAAAGAAATATTGCTTTGAATGCTGCTACATCCGTCTTTGTAAGTCTAATCCTCAAGTGTCAATGGAAATCAGTCAGTACAGAAATAGTGCTGCTATCGGCACGCGCTCAAGCTTGCATGAAGTCCAAGTGGCAGACATCCAGAACACGCTATAGCATTGTCGTGGTGAGGTTTGCGGGGAAAAGCAGCGCTTGTGTTATGTGAAAATGTAAAAATCTTGTTTTGTCTCCCTTTTGGCTGATGTATTTTTAAAATCGAGGAGTAAACATTGGCTGAAGTGGTAAAATGACTTTGGCCGTGTAGAGAAGGAACAAGATGTGTTTTTATTATTGGTCCATGTTATATAATAGGAATAAAAGACTGGCCAGAAGGAGTTACCTTTTAGTCAAATAGTCTTTTTTTCTCACATAAATCTCCATAACCCCTATTAAATATTCCAGATAGTTTGTATGGTTAGCAGTGCAACTCTATCCTATTAGTTTGGTCAAGGTCTGCTGATTCAGCTGGGAATCACAGGAGTTCAGGTGCGCACATTATAAGCAAAATAAGTGCTGCTCTTACGACTGTAAAACTAGATGTCACTAAGTCACTGTTCTTTTTTTCTTTTTTAAGTTGAATCCCATACCCCAACAGCAGATAAATTAATAAATTAGCATCTGATCATATCCATATGACCTTTGAAAAATGCAAATAACTTTCCAAAATTCCAAAGTCTATGTATTAAATTGGGCTACATAACATTTCCAGTGTTGTTTATGAGAAAAATACAGTCAAAAACAATAATATTGTCACACTGTCCTGTATTCACCTGTCTCTCTGTTCCGCTCATCCATGTGTTCCTTTGATTATATTGTGCAATGTGCTCCGTGCCTTGTGTTTACCTTTTGTATCCTCATGTTGTCCCTCATTTGTGACTTCGCCCCGCTTATTAGTGTTCACTCCCTGCCAGCCGTGTGTGTCCAGGTGTTCCCCATTATCCTTTGACTGTGTCTTGTATTTAAACCGTGTCTTGTTCAATGCCCAGTTGTCTGTCTTTAACGTTACATGTACGCTGTACATGTGTGTTTGTCTGCGCCGGTCATGCACCTTCGTCAGCCCTTCGTGTCTCTTTGTTTGCCTTATTAAACATTCTCTCACTGGAACTTCTGTCTCTCTGGATCTGCTGAGAAGCAGGGCTGTGACATCACCAGTGCACACCCGTGACAAATATTGTGAAGTATTATTAGAATTTACAATAATGTCTCATTATTCTTCACAAACCATGCCGATTTGCTGCTCAAGCCACAGTTTTGAAAAGAGTTGCACTGTGTAATATTTTCAACCTGGTATAAAAAACTTACTGCATGTTTCCTTGCAAAGAGAAATGTCCACTTAGTGGCACTAAAAAAACAAAGGAACCCTGTCACAGTTTTATACATTGATATAGGTATGTGTTGCAGTGGTTCAGAATTGATATGTCCTGGGACTGTTGCTAAAAATTTATGCTCTATCATGTTGGAAATATGCCCTAAATCAAACCCTAAACCTACTGTAGTTACACTGCATTCGAATCGGAGCTCCTCGCGTCTCAAGTACATCTCTGTACTCCGTGAGCTACTGAACAAACATAGCATCTATGAAAACCCATAGAGTTTTACTGCCTCTAGTGTTCATTTCTTTTGGAAACTGCAGCGATATGCACTTGTTGGTACATATTTTGTCTCGCTAAAAAGTTCAGACAAGTACGTTTATGCCGTGAGACCAGTGAGCTGTTCCATAAAACAAGTTTACAAAATAAACCAGGCTTATTTCAGTTAGTCTGACTTATTTTGTAACAAATCTACTGAAAATAAGCCTGACTAACCAAAATAAGCCTGGCTTGTACTCTAATCTTGTTTTATGGAAGAATATATTTTCATTCATTCATATATGTTTTTGTAGGATACTTGAATGACTGGAGACTGCTGTGTTCGGAAACTCTTTTACTTACTAGATGCAGCACAGAGAGGAAAATACAACTTTGGCCAGCACCTCATGTAAAGTCTTAAAACTTCCTCTTCCCCCGTGGGTCCCTTAACTTGCCCCTCCCCATCTTTGCTTTCTTAAAAGAGGCTTCTTTTAATGCAACATATATATATATATATATATATATATATATATATATAGTCAATATATATGTGTGCAACCACCACTATAACTAAAA
>JAUCNO010000227.1:0-10142 GCA_032353835.1 Enteromius viviparus
AAAGTAGAAGTACACAAAAAACCTACTCAATTACAGTAATGCGAGTAAATGTAATTCGTTACTTTCCACCTCTGAATAAGTGATATATGTTTTTAGGATTATTTGATGTATAGAAAGCATTTATTTGAAAAAGAAGCGTTTTGTGACATTATAAATATGTTTACTGTCTCTACTGCAATGAACCATCACTGATAAATCACACACTCCACATTTAAACCAAACAAAATGAGAGAATGTAAATGTAAAGAGAGAAAGACAAAAAAGGGCGAATCTGTGAAAAGAGTTAATTAACAGTGGGTCATTAAGACGGTGATGCCTCGTTAAATACATTATCTTGACCTTGAGACACACACACACACACACACCATCTGATGGCCTAAGGGCTCGTTCATGCTGAACATCCTGGTTAGTTTGGATACTTCACACTTCTAGCTAGAAACACATTCATTTAAGTGTCAGTTTCTGATGCATCTTCTAAAATATTAACAAACCCAGATAGCTGACATACAGTAAGAGCTATGAAAACAGTAAAGAGTTTTGCAATCAGTGTGGATTTTGTGTGCTCATGTTTATGTAATTATACATTTTTGTCAATTAAAATAAAGCGGAAATAATATAACGTATTAATATTAGATAAACACTTGCCTTGGCATCTAAATGAAATAATCTGAATTACTAAAATGACTCAAATTTTTCTATCTAGAAGAACATGTTATCTAGAAAAGATGTTATGATACACACTTACACTGCAAACAAGCCCAGTGTGTGTGTGTGTGTGTTTTATCTGCCAGTGTGTGAAATCTGTCAATGCGTCTGACCAGATGAGACTGTTACCGTGGAAACAAATCTGCCTTTGATTTATCAATGCTATCAATGACAGGGTTGAGTGTACCGCTGTCCTGATCAGACACACACACACACACACAGCATCAGCCGCATGGATCTGTGTCAGCAGAAACACAAGACAGAGTGTCAAAGACACACATTTTCTCTGCTTTCAATCACCAGACAGTCATGTGATCAACCAGGACAAGCGCTCTGATTGTAAACGGTTTCATTCTGATAACATAAAGTTACTTTGCCTGCATCTTTCTTGTAAGTTTCTAATCGTAGGGTTTTATTTTGCAGAAACCACAAGAGGGAGCCACAACTGGACTCTCTCTGTTTGTAGAATGATGTCTGTGTTTTAACATTGCCATTTTTACAATTAATCAATCTTCCTCAGCAGTGAAATTACAGAGTATCTGATGCAATGTGCAGTCACAGGTAGCAAGTACTTATTAAGTTGTAATATGTATACCTTTAGGGTACTAATATGTGAAAGATGAACTGTTCAGCTTCATGGGATACGGCTGCAGCTTTGTACTTTTTTAATACAGTATGAGTAAATTTATTCATTATTTTATTTTATATATCATTCATGAATCAGAATTTCCTTGTAAGTCCAATTTTTTTTTTTAAACCACCCGCAAAAATGACTTATCTACTTCTTATATTTCTATATTATTTATCTATATGTAGAATTTATATTTTAAATAATTGTAATATATTTTATTTCAGGATTATTTTGATTACAGGTGTTAAAAAAAGTTACAAATAACAACATTGTTAACCAGAAACATTTCAAAAGAGATTTTTTTATTTATTTACAAAATTCACGTTTTTTCTTTTATTTTGTTAGTAAGCAGTTTTTTTTAACCTAGTTAAAATAACCCAACTGCAGTTGGATTGAGATTAATTTGGAAAGCACAATAAAACATGCTTTTTTAATGGGATTTTCTGTTTTTGCTAATTAACTTATTTATACAGTGTGTGTGTGTATATATATATATATATATAAATTTCACATTTCATTCAGTGTGTTATTTGTTGTTTATTTGTAACTGAAAGTATTTTTGTTCAGTGTGTGTTCGTCTCTCACGATCACATGGTCAGCGCTGCATTGGGGTCAGATTAATCCAGCGGTGCATAATCTCAATCCTAATCCTCGTCTCTCACAGATCACACACACACACCGCCTTATATAAGAGAATGAACGACTCTACGGTGGATGTGGACTAATAAAAGACAAAGAAAAAGCATCTCTTTTGAGCAGAGGGCTTTTAATGCGGGTGACAGATGTGACGTTAGCGTGTCCATGACGTGTTTGCTGTAAGACCTTAACAAAAATCCAGGTTATTTTAGGTCAGGTTCATCAGGCAGAAACAAACAACATTTAGTCATATGCTTAAAGGTATATTTCAGATTATTAAGTGTTTCCAAACAATATTTCACCTAATCATAGTTATATATAAGATATAAAAGCACATGCAAAAAAAGCACATGTAAACATGACATAAAAGCAATTAGCTTTACCACTGACATTTGGAGCTGTAGTTTAAATCCAGTGTCTCTTATTAACTTAACTGTGCAATGGATAGATGACAATTTCAATCTACAACGCGAAGCAGATTCAGGCTCACATGCGGCTCAAGCGATAGCGAGCATCTTTGAGGAAATGCTTGCAACTTGGGGAATACCTAAAAGTTCTGTCCATGTTGTGGTCTGTGACAAAAACATGGTAAAGGGCATGGAGGAGGCCGGGGTTTCTAGTCTTTCGTGTGTGGCACATACGCTGCAGCTGGCCGTCACAGAGCATCTGCTGTCACAGCGCAGCGTCACGGAGGCACAAATAGTTGCCCACTTTAAACACTCCAACCTTGCATACTCTCGTTTACAGGATATTCAGACACAGCTCGGTCAACCAATAAAAAGACTTCAGGAAGACGTGCTGATGTTGCAGTCTCTGATCGAGCAAAATCAGGTTATATATTAATATACTTTTATTCTTTTTAACTGCACAGAACAATTGCTAATGTCATCATTGTTTTTAGGTATAAAGATAGATTCTTGTCCTACATAAATACCACCAGGCAGGCCAAAGAAACGTTGATAGTGGAGCTGGAAAAAATGTCTTTGGGCACACCTCACACACCAGCTGACAAAAGGTCTCACAGCGACAAGCCAGGTAGCAGTCTTTTCAAAGATATCGCAGATGGATGTGCATCTACATCTGAGAGCAGAGCTCCACTGGAAGCATACCTCGGAGAGACCACCGTGCATCGTTCAGAGAAACCCTTCATGTACTGGGCAGTTAATAATTAGTGATTTCCTGCTCTGGCTTAAATGGCACAAAAATATCTTTCAGCCCCATGCAGCAGTGTTGAAAGGTTCAGCTCAGTGTCACACATTCTGACTGACGACAGAAACAGGCTTGCAGCTGAATAAGCAGGGATGCTTCTGTTCCCTAAAAAAACCTGCCACTTACTTTAGAAAAATAATCAGAACTGATTGACTGACTTTGGCACTTTTTTTCTTGCAAAAAGTATGGCAAAAACATACTGTACTAAAGCTCTGAGGAACATCTATAACTAACAGCACACAGACACTTATACTTAGTGTTGCTCACTATAATTAGACAGTTCACTGTTATATTTCACTGTATATGTTTGATTGTGTCACAACATTATAAAGTGAAAGACAGCTTTTTTGCAGCTTTAATTAAGTTGCATTATTATTTTATTATGCTCTTGGTTTAGTTGTGGAAATTATTTGATACTATAAAAACTGATTGTACTTTGACAACCTTATGAGAAGCAGTATTTTGAGTTACACTTGTTCATAAATACAGAGAAGCTGTCCTAAAAGTCTCACGGTGTCATTATTTGGAAAACTGCCACAACCCAAAAAACAGGTATCGGTATCGGTAAGTAACTGGAAAAAGTTATCGGTCTTTAAAAACTCTAATGCAACTCTAGTGCAACTCTAATAATAATATTAGCTCCATATCGTTTGTGTAATTTTATATATATAAAAAAAAAAAGTTTAAAGCACTAGTTTAAATCAACAACACACCGATACCAACCTGTAAGATTTCCTTAAAATGTGTGCTCTTTAAGTTAATTTATTTGTATTATTTATACACTATTAAAGTTTCTATCTATTTAGTAAAACACCTTTTATTAAACCCAGCTGTCAAAATAACTCATTTCTTTTTATTACTGATCATTTTAGTATGTATTTAATTTTTACTACTACAGCATGTCCTAACCACACGTTACAAGACGCCGCAACATGCTATAAAAGGTATCTTTTCCAGGCGTACGTATCTATTCAGTTGCGAGAGCAGTGCGCTTCCAGAGAGAGCCCGCCCACACACGCTTCTGATTGGCTGTGATACTTGATTGATTCTGTCGCATCGCGTGTAGTTAGAAAACAGTGTTATAGTATTTATTACTAGCTTTATTTTGATATGTTCAGTTTTCACTGAACACATTTGTTATATGGGTCTGTCATTATTATTATGACTAATATTATTGTGAATATAACTACTTAGGTTTAAATTATCCATTTAAAAAACATTTAGTTTTTCATCTAATATTAATTGACATCAACATGAAGCATTAGCATACTGTCCATTCACTTGTTGGTCTGAATGGAAATGCACATTTACTCTTCACCACTAGGTGCCGCTTTTAGAGCGGGAAAAAAGCTGGGATCAAAATGTATCAAAAAGGAGGGGATTTAAAAAAAAGGAACCTTAAATGAATCGTTGGGAGTCCTTTGGCAAATAAGGTAAACATAAATCCACAGTAAGACAAGACATAGTGTTTTTTTGACCTTGCAAGCATATTAACCTGAGGATACCCAAAACCAAAATATGTACCTTTCGTAACCCATTTAAGGGGCACTCTGATGATCATAACCCTGGAATGGCCCGTGGGAAAAGCCGCAGGACATCCGGTCGTCACAGAAGTTGCACGAGTGTTTAGCATGTGCTCCGACGAGACGGACAGCTGAATAAACCCAACAGACACACTGACATCATCACCACCTCGTTATCATCTCTCACGCTCGGCGTACCTGACAGTCAGGTGATCTCTCCTGACACACACAGGCACAAAAGATCGCCTGACTTCCTCTCAGATCAGAACCGTCCTGACACGCCACCCCCGGACCCGTCCTGCAAGGACACGCGCGCGAGCGGAGGGCATTCCCAGCAGGCCTGTCAGGATGACCTTGGTTATCACAGCGTGTCAGGAAACATGAACTCACACACGTGATGAATCTTCTGATGAATGTCTCGTAGTCTGCGAGTGAAACGGGAGTGTGTGTGTTTGCGTGTGTGTGCCTGCGGTGCTTGCTGTCAAACCTCTGTGGTGGAGAACCTGATACTCGCTCTGTCTCTCCATCCTGATCAATCATCTCGTCTGCTGGAGAAAAAGACAAAAGAGAGAGAATGTGAGTTAGAGGGACAGAGGAGATGACAGGATGCAATTTTTTACTTTTCATATGTATTTAGAATTTTCTTTATTTAAATATATATATAGTTTCAACCCAACATATATATGTGTGAGTGTGTGTGTAGTTTACAAAAAATAATTAAATTCTAAATATATATACTGTGTATGAGATGATGTTTTTTTGAAAGAAAAAAACAGTAAATACTTAAACTGTCTTAACATCTGTAAAAACAGTAAAATACACATATTAGCAAACAAAATGTATAATTTTTGTAACTCCAAAATCAATATATAATATAAAATATGAAGCAAAACTGTATAATGAAGTCTATGGAAAATAAAATTGAATCTCTTTTGCAACAATCCAATGTTGTCTGAGTGTCATCTGGGACAGATGTGGTCTGTCTTACTGTCAGTTGAAGCTTGAGCTTGTCTCTGGATATCTTATGAGGAAAACTTTTATCATCAACATTTGATGTATTCATCACTTGCATGCAGTTGCTTACACTGACATTCACCCCACCATAAGTGCATGTACTCGCCTCCTCTATAACTGCAGATGTGTGTGTGTGTGTGTGTTAGAGGAAGTTTAACAGATTATCTTATATGTGGAAGAATCAGCTTTAATTTACAGTTTGATACAGGAAAGATTGAAACTAACAAAACAGCACTTGTAATTAGAAAACTTTTTTAACATTTTTTTTCATGCATTTAGAGTTCCAGGGTCTCATAATAAAATGCATTTTATCCCCACAGCAATGCATAAGTGGGTGTAGAGAGGGATGATGGGTACAGAAGCTTGTTTCTGTCATGGGATGAAAAAAACATTTTTAGCTCACATTTTAGACAAATCATTAGCACAAAAACGCTGTTTATACATCATCTATGGAATGCATTTAAAACTTGTTTCAGAATGTCCAGACATCACTCTAAAGTAACATTCCAAGATGATACATTCAAACATTCTGTTAACATCCAAAATCCTGTTTTAAAAAGCTGGCCATTTCAACATTCAGAGAACACTCATAGATAATGCTTTATAACTTAGTTCTGATTAGTTCAGATTTTTTTTGTTGATAATTGTGACTTGTGTTCTGAGAAAAAAAATACATTTAGATTCAGTTAGGAATAAAAACTTGTCTTATATCTCACATTTCTGAATATATATAGCAATTTACATTTTGTTTTCTTATAATTTTGAGGGAAAAGATCATTTTAAGGGGGAAAAGTGAGATAAAAAGTCACAATTATCAACAAAAACATCCCAGCTATTAAAAATGTATGAACATTTTGCAAATGTTTGCATTAGGTTATAAAACATTATTTATGAATGTTCTCTGAATGTTAAAATGGCCAGATATTTGAATCTGTTTTTTAGATGTTAATGAAATGTCACAATGTATTATCTTGGAACGTTATTTTCGAATGATGTCTGAACATTCTGAAACAAGTTTAAAAAAACAGATTTGATGATGTACAAACAACGTTTCTGTGCTAATGATTCGAGAACATGATTAAAGACCAGATAACCTTGCCAGACTGCTCTGAGAAAGCTCAGTGCTTGCTGCCATTTTTTAGGTGAGTTTAAAAGACACACACACACCTTCAGGGGATCTGAATACTGTACATCCACGTGTCTCTCTGCAATTAAAAAACTAAACACTGTTATGTGTGTGTATGAGATGAAAATCATAGACCGTCACCTCCCACATCAGTGTGTGCGAATCCTTACTAGCAAACAGCTATACTGTATCGGTGTGTGTGCAGCTTGTTTTGTTGCAGAAAGTCTGTTTAAACCAAGGGAATGTTTGATCCCAGCCAATTTAGAGGCCTTTACAAAAGTCTGTGTGTGCGTGTTTGCCAACAGATGTAAAATATTCCTCCTCCTGCGCTAATTATCAGCCCTGAACTGCAAGCTGAGACAGTCCACATGTGTGTGTGTGATTCGCTTCTTTCCGCAGGCAGGGACGCCCTCTACATTACACAATCCTCTACACACACACCATAACCCAGAATTTATTTAATTAACAGGAGCTCAGGCCCAAGACTAATGAGCTCTCTCTCTCTCTGTGTATTGTGTGTGTGTGTGTGTGTGTGTCAAAGTGAAGGAATCTAGCAGAGGAAACACACGCTCTGAAATCTAAACGCTACGCAGAGTGAAATCATTAAACTCCAAAAAGAGTGACAGAAGAAAAAAATGAAATGATGAAGAGCATGGTGAGGAAGGATGAAAAGAAAAGGCAGCATGTTGTGTGTGTGTGTGTGCTTGAAAGATTATTTAAGGACAGGTTCTCTGGTGCAGTCATTCAAGGATGAGGCAACTATTTGAAACTGCTCCCAGATTTTAAATGAGCGAGAGTCAGACAGAGAAAGAGAGAGAGAGAGACAGGGATGGTTAGTGATATTTATTCTAAAGCCAACAACATACTAAAGCAAACATGATTTAAAATATATACATGTGAACATAAGTGCTTTTAGCTACACTAATCAATTGACGCAGATAACGCATCGCAAGAACACAGCCACAAAAAAGTCTATTTTGCTCACCAAGGCTGCATTTATTTGATTAAAAATTACGCAAAAATTGTGAAATATTATAATTTAAAATAAAATGTAATTTTTTGCTGTGATCAAAACAGATTTTTCAGCATCAACACTACAGTTTTCAGTGTCACATGATCCTTTAGAACTCATTCTAATATGCCGATTTGCTGCTCAAGAATTATTTCTGATTATTATTAATATTGCAAACAGTTGATCAATATTTTTATGTAAACCGTGATAAGTATTTATTTGCAATAGAATCTTATTGTGGCATTGTAAATGTCTTTACTGATAAATGCATACATCCTAGCTGAATACAAGTCATTTCTTTAAAAACTAAAAAGGAATGCATGCTTGCATTGTGTCATAAACTGCACTGTATTTCTGTTTGGTTTCAAACTGACCCGTCTTGTTTAACAAGCTCAGAACGAATCTTATGCATTCCTGCATGTGCATATGAGCCTAAAAAATCTGCATTAACTGACAGAGAGGTGAACAACTGTGGGTTTTTGTGTGGCTGTTTTAGCATGTAAGTGTGCATAAATAGTGTTTACTATGCATCATAATGACACTGACAACATAATCACCATCTGAATCAATCTCTCTCTCAAACACACACACACACGCACTGAACTGGACCGTTGAGTGCATAACACTCTTGTTTGTTCTGCTTCATGTCACATCAGTTCTTTCTTTTCCCAACAGACTACAACACACTCCCATACGTGGCCATGTGCTGGAGGAATAATCCATCATTCTCAGGTGAGCATGGGTTCAGCACTCTTTCTCTTACATACTTTATACATACCAGCTCCTGGACTGCACTAGCAGATCAGACTCAGTGCTTCTGTCTAGGAAAGAGAAATCACAAACAACGTCTATATTTATCAAAATTTTAGGAGGTTGGAATATTATAACAATATTATTTTGTTTGCATGAATTACAGGCAAAACAACAAACTGAAAAATATATTTGGAAATAATTTTTGGGTGAACTATTTCTTTAATGGTCGTAAAAGAGGCTTAGTTTTCTCTATTATTTTTGTTACAAACTCTTTTCTCTGTTTGCTTGTCAACACTTCTCTTATTTCTGTCTATTTTTATCTCTTCCAAAGCAACTTAAAACACAGATGAAATTTAAAAGCAGCAGATCTGAGAACTCTGAAGTCTCTGGAGCTATGAAAGAGCAACTTCTGAGCGAGAACATTTCTAATCAGATCTAGTGAATGTGCTCTCATAAGAAGACACAAAACTGTTCCAGAGCTGTTCAATCAAAGCAGATCCATCAACCATTAGAGAGGCAGCTTCACAACACTCAAACTCAACTGATCTGTCACGGCTCCACAATGAGAGCAGCTTCAAACCTCAGAGAAGCTCTCTATGCCAGTCCTGGATCAGATTTCTATCTGAGCGTCTAATGCACGGTCCAGGCTTTCTCCCAGTGCTTTCAGAGCACCAGCAATACTAGAAAACCTTTCTTAAAAAGGTTCTCGTTCTAATTGGATCTTTAGAGCATCTTCTGTTTAGAATTCTCCCCTGTGCTGTGACTCTTTTTGAGTGTATTTGAGCTGAGATCGATCTGTGCTGTTGTACCTGTGAGCATGTTGAGTGGGTTGGGTTTCTCGGTATAAAGAGAGCAGCAAACATCTGGCAGACTGATTGAAAGAGCCCTGTGGACCGCTTTCACCACTAACGAGCGTTTACTGCGTTTACTGGAAAACAAACCCACATACACTACAAATATACAGAAACACAGACAGACAAAAGGACAATGCACCTAATACTAACAATGGCTATTAGAGCTGAATGAACTAAACGTGTATTGAAAGAAAAATGTACTTACAAATGAGGACAACAGAAGCAATGAAAACTAACAAAAGCGCAATAATCTAAATAAATAAAACCCAAACATAAGTGAATCGTTGAATCAATGTTTCGAATCAAATCTTTAAAACAGTGTGAAAACTAATTTGGGACTGAAACTGAAATTTAAAGATGCTATTAAGACGTTTTAAGATTGGCGGACAATTATGAGCTTGTTTCTTCATCAGAACAGATTTGGAGAAATGTAGCATTGCACTTGCTCACCAATGGATGCTCTGCAGTGAATGGGTGCCGTCAGAATGAGAGACAGTAATCCACACCACTTGAGTCTATCGTGAAGCCAAAAGCTGTATGTTCATAAGAAACAAATCATAACATTTACATTTATTCATTTAGCAGACGCTTTTATCCAAAGTGACGTACAGGTGGGGAAAAACATCAAGCAATTAGTCCTAAAGAGGCAAAAGCAACTTAGGAAGTGATCATTATACCG
>JAUCNO010000228.1:6648-20133 GCA_032353835.1 Enteromius viviparus
ATTAACGTAATTAACGACAAAAATTAATTACCGCCGTTAACGCGTTATTTTTGACAGCCCTAATATATATATATAATTTTTTATATTATTATTATTATTATTGTATTATTAATTATTTCCGTATTTTTAATTTGTCTCATTATTTTGGAAAGTACTTATATAAATTAGTGTTTTTTGTGTGTGTGATGTTTTTGTTTGTTTTAGTTGAATATAAACATGCACATCCCAAAAGTAAAAAAAAGTAAAAGAAAAAACATAATTATACATTCTTGTTAGCTTATTTTATTTTTATTTTCCAATGTTCCATTTTTACTTCCATGGTACGTGCAGAAACCCAGCAGCACACACACAGGTAAAATGTGCCTCTGTGTTTCAGAGATGATCACGGACAGTCAGATCGAGAGCGGGCAGCTGAAGGCCGATCTGAAGGAGATGGTCATGTACACTCTGCTGCGGAAACACCGCCACCAGACCAAGAAGTCCAACCTGCGCTCGCTGGCAGACATCGGCAAGAGCGTGTCGAGCGCGAGTCGTCTGTTCAGCAGCCAGGAGAACGGTAACACATTAACTCTATCGCTCTCCTCATCGCTCCTCTCTCTTTCACCAGCAGCATCTATCAGCTCCATCCATCAGCAGCGGCTCTCGCTCGGGTTACAAAAGCTTGCATTCATAGCAGATGTCTTGTGGGTAAAAGAAAACAGCAGATCTGCACATTGCAGAATTGGCAGTACTTTGAAGTTTCAGGCTCACGAGTGATCAAATGTGCTGATGAGATGCAGCGAACAAACCTCAGACCCTCCCAGGAAAGACTACAAACCTCTAGAAACATGTTAAAGCGCTTCTGAAATTCCTGATAGCGTCTTTTTCTAATTAAATGTATCATGTTGATACTTTAGTACCAATCTAATCACGTTTCTCGCAGTTTTAGGAAAGCCGACCAAAACCTAAATGAAAAAACATAAAATGTATTTTGTTGATACACGTAGTTCAAAGAAAAACTAGTTTGTTTTCATAATCTTTCTTCTGAAATTACTTTACGTTTCTGTTGACATCATCAGGGCCTTTTATTTTAGCCCCTCCCCCAGCGACCATTTTTTCTTAATTTTTTTTACAAAGAAAAGGAAAGTAAAATGTGTCTTGTTTTGAATTCAATGTTGAAGAACTAGAAACTACTTCTAGAAATGTGGTCTAAATGTCAGGAAATGTCGTGTGACAATAGCTCTCATGTTTTCATAATAGTGTAGTTTTTTTTTAGAAATGAGGTATTTGTTGTAATGCTAAATGTCTTTTTTCTAAATGTGCTGCACATGAAAGTTTACTGTCAAACATAATCATATGCTCTTTGGTGCAAACAAATGCCATTTGAGGTCTTTTTTGTTTAAATTATTTTAGGAAATCTCTCAGAAAAATCAAAAAAGATTAATTGCATTTCACATCTTTCTCGTAGCCAGGTTGTTTAAATTAAATTAATTTATTTTTATTTTAAAATACAATTTTAATATTTAAAATTATTTTAATTAAATTTAGATAAATTATTTACCTTTTAACTGATGAATTAATCCTAAACTATTTGTATTTATGATTATGTATTGTGAAATATAAACACAATTTATGTATAAATATGGCAATTTGTCTTCTATTTTGTCGCGTTAATCTTAGTGCTGAATTAACTGATATTTAATTTAATATTAATAGTTATTCAATAAATTATTATTTCAATAATTGTTTATTTTGTTTTCCAATATTTTAATCACTTTATATTTTTTAACTATTTAATTTTTTTAATTGGATATAATTGTTAAACTATTAAATTCAACAGTTTTTAGTGAAACAATATAAAAAAGATGCTTCTTTGTTGTAGTGAAATTCTTAGTTAAGGGCTAAATTTATTGATATTTAATAAATAATTGAATAATTATATATTTTTTATTATATGTGTATGTATGTACACACTTGCAATATATAAAAATATAATATTTGTAATTAAAGTCAATTATATATATATATAGCTCAGCTCAGTTTCAAAGCTTCCCCAACACTGGTTTCTCCTGTTTTGTTAATAATCCAGTCTTTCAGAAAATCTTGTGTTATTCTTTTCAAACTCTGTTTGGTTTTCCTAAATGTTGTGAATAAAAGTGAATTCCGAATCAACGCTTTGAACCAGATTTGTACTTGACTTCTCTGTTCTAATGCTTTCTTTTCTCTCTTCCCTGTCTCTCATCCTTCCCACGTGTCTTGATTGACATGCATGCACCCTGTCTTTCTGTGTCTTTCCTTGTGTGTGTGTGTGAAGCGCGTCCTCTCGATCACACTGTGCCTTGCTTTACCACCTTTGAACCTGACGAGCAAATTCAGATGCAGAGAAGCAACAGCATGGGACTTCTCTGTAAGTCTGTAGCTGAAGATTCAGACTGATTCATGCTAGATTTGCTCCTCTGTGAGTCTAGAAATATACTGTAGTCTAGCTTTAGTTTACTGTATTTCTGCAGAATCGCCTTCAACTTTACTTTAAGAAACAATACGTAGTTATTACGCAGAAACACATTTATTTTTTTATTATCACAAGATCCATCTAATCTCTTAATAAAGCTCTGTGTTAAAGCATAGCAGTTTCATGTAACCTGTCAAACAAGTTGCTAAATGAATCTATTGTAATGTAGATACACAAAAATGGGCCTCTTTGTTTGTAAGGGTGTTTCTGTATTTTTTTTACTCCTTTAGCAGCTGATCAGTGTTTGACCTTTGACCTTGTGTGACCTCTGCAGGCAGTCCGACCACGGCCCATCGTAACCTGACCTCTAACAGCCTGAACGATCTCTCAGACAAGCCTGAGAAAGAGCAGGTACAGTGAAGTGTGTTTCTCTGCAGATGTAATCGATTATTATTATTACGTGACATTTAGGGAAAAAACATAACTAAAATTAATTTAAAATAATATTCTGTTTATATTATATATTAAAGAAAACTTATTACAGTACATATATACAATACATAGTACATCTTTTGAGTTTTTATATAAATCCCATTATTCTCAATAATTATTCTTATTAGATCCTCTGTTTTTAATATTTTAATCAGCAAATACAACCATGATATATAAATGCCTAACAACATAAAAATGTGAATGTATTTGTTAAATAATATATTATTAATATTAAATATTATTTTATAAAATATTAAATATTATTAATATTAAATATTATATTAAAATATAATATTTTTTTTGCAATATACTTTAATTTTATTTGTATTTTCCCCCCAATTTTAAAATTAAATATTTATAACTTTTTATACTTATAAAAAAGTATACTTATCCTTAATACTTATAAATAATTATAAACCCATGTGTATAGAGTTAAAAAAATACATGCTTTGTAATTCAATAACATAATAAAGCATATTTGTTATTATTATTGTTAATTAATTAAACATTAATAATTATTATCCTTATTATTATTATTATTATTATATACATTTAACTAATATTAATCTAATATTAATTATAATAATAATTGTAGAATAAAACAAATACTACAAAAATAATTGATTTCTTGCATTGGTCAACCACTATAAATGTAATCTCTTAAAATAGGCTTCATTTTCTTGAGACGTTTGTGGTATTTTAAGGAGATATATGAGCTAGGTGTGTTTTTAACAGGTTTTGTGAGATTCTCCCAGCAAGCGTTGATTAGAGACAGGATTGAAGCGTATTTCTTCTCCTGTGGGAAGCTTGTTTAGGAAAGCTTTAGCCCTGGGTGTGACGTCTCTAGGACAGGAATGAGACAAAAGATACTCTTTCTCAAACACAGCAGCACACAATTGAAACTCGGTGGCTCTGTTTCACACGAGGCCGCTGTCGTCAGTCGTGTCAATATTTGTGGATTAGCGGGAAAGCTTTGTCAGTCGCACAGAGCTCTTGTTGTGTGTTATTCACACTACCTCTGTAATTATACTGATAACCTCAAATGAAAATCAGCCAAACCTCAAACATTACACACACACTAGGCCGCTTTTGTGTCTGTGTGTGTTCAGGCTGTATGTCATGCCAGTGTTTAGCGCTAATGAAGTGCGTTTGTTTATGCTAGTTTTGAGCTTGTTTCTTTCCACGCTGCTTAAGTCTTATCAGGCTTGAAATATGACCTCGGATATAGTCCCATAAAGAAACATTTTGCTTCTTTTGATAATTGCTTTATTAAATTCCAAAATAAAAAACCCTTCACTAATTTATAGTGAGATACTCTGGATAACTTTATGCTTATGTCTTATATTAAATACACTACCCATTTATGCAAAGTTATTTATTTTCTGTGGTAAGTGACTGCATGCAACAGAAACATTACTGCATGCATTAAAGAGCCAGTGTTGTGATTGTTAGCTAAGTAAATTATTAAAAATGATTTGTATTAATTAATATAAGATAAATAAAGATAAATATTATATGGAAAATGTAAACAAAATTTCAAGTATTATAAAATTAAAATAAAGTAGAAACTAATTAAAAATATATACTTAATAAAAACAAACAAACATGAAACTTGAAAATATATATTTTTAAATATATAAAGTATTTATTAGTTTATATATTAATTATAAAGTAATTATATGATTCTAATATTTCTAATAATAATAATAATAATAATAAAAAAAAGAATACTATTGTAATACAGTACATAAAAAAAACACTAGTCTGTAATATTCCTTTTGATTATAAACACTTAATATTTAGTTCTGGTTCAAAAGTGACTTAAGATGTTACATATTAAATATCACGATTAGTTAATTCCCGTGATTAGTCACTGTTTATGTCTTTATATGGCTGTTGTCATTGCTTTATGACATTTACATTAAGTCATTTAGCAGATGCTTTTATCCGAAGTGAATTATTATGAATGAATGAATGAATAACATCATAATGATTTATTATTTAAGACCCAACAACATTTGCATTATAGATGTGATATTGTTGGATGATGCAGTTATAAACAATATCATTTATTATATTCGTTTTAGTACTGATATGCATAAAATTTGATTTAGTGAACAATCAATTTTTTTCTTATTATTTATCTCTCTAGCTGAATAATAAATTCATGAAGAAAGTTCCCCGAGATGCTGAAGCGTCAAACGTTCTGGTCGGCGAAGTGGACTTTCTGGACACTCCCTTCGTGGCGTTTGTGCGTCTACAGCAGGCCGTCATGTTAGGAGGACTCACCGAGGTTCCCGTTCCCACACGGTAACATTTTCTGAAAAGAACAGATTTAGAGAAATGTGGCATGGTATGATTTGCTCAGTGAATGGGTGCCGTCAGAACGAGAGTCCTGTTTTTAACATCACAAGTAATCCACGCTACTCCAGTCCAAGGTCTTAACTTCAAACTGTTGCTGCTGACCAAAATAGCAGTCTATAATAACACTTCTTACATCAAAACACACTAATATGCTTATTTCTGTAACTACTTAGGACAGTTTTACCTTGTAAACTGTGCTTGATCTGCCCAGATTTCGTACATATAGGTCTTATATTTCAGCAGGAAGCAGTGGTTAGAAGTTAAAAATACCTTAATGATGGATTTGTTTCTTTTTACTTCACAAGATGTTTATTACTGGACTGGAGTGGTGTGGATTACTTGAGGATTATTGTGATGTTTTTATCAGAGTCTCGTTCTGACGGCACCCATTCACTGCTGAGGATCTTTTCGTGAGCCAGTGATGCCATGTTGAATTTTTTCAAACTCATCTACATCTTGGATGGCATGAGGATGAGTTAAATTGTCATTTTAGGTGAACTGTTCCTTTAAAGCTGTGCCATAACAATATAGTAATAACAATATCTATTTGTAGGTTCCTTTTTGTTCTGCTGGGGCCCAAAGGAAAGGCCAAGTCATACCATGAGATCGGACGTGCCATCGCCACGCTCATGTCTGATGAGGTGCGTTTATGTGCACGCTTATGTAATGTTTAGGTGATTTAAGCTGACCTGTGGCCTGACGCTGTGTGCTTTGGGCTCCTGCAGGTGTTTCATGACATAGCTTATAAAGCGAAAGACCGCGGTGACCTGCTGGCAGGCATTGATGAGTTCTTAGATGAAGTCATCGTGCTTCCTCCAGGAGAATGGGACCCTGACATCAGGATCGAACCTCCTAAATCTATCCCATCTGCAGATAAACGGTACCAGCAACCAGAGACCACACCACACCGCCTGCATCATATCTGCTCAAGCAAATCCAATAAGGGCTGCTGATTCCAGAAATACTGTCTGTTTTGCTGTTGTTTTTGAATCAGCATAATCAGATTAGGTAATATTAAAATGAAAACCAATGAAACTGAGTTTGAGTGTGTGTTTGTGTGTTTAGTAAAAATAATATTGCCGGAGGGGAAAGTCTTCAGATGAACGGCGGCGCTCCTCATGACGGGAGTCCAGCGGGCGGCGGAGGCCATGCAGTCGGTGATGAACTCAAATTTACTGGCAAGTAAGTATATAAACACACACTAATACTTGTTCATGAGCACTTGCTTTAACAATTAACACCGTTAACGTGACTTTATACTGGCCTTTGTTATTTCTACTCTGTGAAAAGTTACACTTTATGTTAACGTGTCCTTGTTACAGTGTAGTTATACATTTAAGCACGAAGTAATATTAATTAACTACGTGTACTTGCTATATGGTTAGGGCTAGGGTTTGGCTTAGAGCTATATGCATGTAATTATGCATAAATAATTGTTATTATAGTAGTAAGTACATGTGTAACAAGGACCTTAAAAAAGGTGTTACTGAAAGTTGCAGTCATTTAAAATAATTTTTTATTCTGCTCTTCAAGGCTGCATTTATTAAGTAGTATTAAATCCAATAAAAACAGTAAAATTGTGAAATATTATTATAATTCAGAATAACACTTTTCTGTTTGAATATATTTTTAAATATAATTTATTCCTGTAATGAAACCCTTAATTTTCTGCATCATTAGCCCACATGATCCCTCAGAAATAGTTTTAATACACTGATTTGCTGCTCAAGAAACATTTATTATTATTATTATTATCAGTGTTGAAAATTAATATTAACACAATTTAAGTAATGTAAGAGAATTTCTGCTTAATCAGACCCTTACTTTTGCTGTATGCCTTCTTACAAACCATTGTATTTTTTCAGGTTACTTGACCAAACATTGTTCTCTTGTAGGTTTTGCGGCGGCCTCGTTCTGGACGTCAAGAGGAAGCTCCCGTTTTACGCCAGCGACTTCTATGACGCTCTCAACATACAGTCTCTGTCTGCCATCTTGTTCATTTACCTGGGAACCGTCACGAACGCCATCACCTTCGGAGGGCTGCTGGGAGACGCCACCGAGAACATGCAGGTTCGGCGCGTCACTTCTGTTTCCGAGTGTCTTATGACTCTGTGAGTTAGTACTAAACTAGCGTCAGACGGCTTGGCTCAGCTGGTTTATTCAGGAGCTCCTGGAAATACAGTTTGGCCGGCGTTGTGTTGTGGATTTAAAAGCCACAGATAGCTGATTATTAAACATGTCAACTCAAATGTATGTCATGCATTTCTTAGATCGGCCGTTTGGGAACAGATGTACAAGTCTGGATTGGATACGGGCTATACTGAGAGTGACTTTTCTTCGAACAACTGCGTGTATAAATAGTGTCAGGATTGTGCTTTCAGACATGTGCAGAGTTTGCGTATATATTTAGCAGTGCATGTATATGGCGCAGGCTAAGGAGGATCAGCTAGAAATAGCCTCAGATTACACACACACACACATAAAATCACACAAATACACTTCAGAAAAATCCTGCTCATGATCTCTGCCCTTTACCTACAAAGCCTATCTCAGATATGCAAATTAAAGCTTCAGGTGCATCAGGCCTTTGTATTTTTTATCAGCTTTAATGATAAAGAAACAAAATATGTAATAATTATAACTAACAACAATTTTTGTATTTATTATTGCTTAATAGTGATTAAATATATTATTATTATTATTATTATTACTGTTTAATTAAAAAAATAATGTTGTAGTCATTTTTATCACCACATTAATAATAATCACAATTAATAATTCCTTTACTATCTAACTGAAGGCTTATTATTATCATAATTTTAATGGGTTGCTGTTTAATTAATTATTGAATTTCTAATAAACAACAAAAATATATAACAGTTATAATAATATTAATACTTTTTGTTAGTAATAATAATTTATTATTATTATTATTCAATTTTTTAATATTCATTTTGTTATTATTATAAATTAACATAATAATCACAGTTAATAATTAATTCACGCTCCACCTGTAGGCTGTTTATTATTTTAATGGTTGATTGTTGAGTAAATTATTGCATCAATAAACAACAACAATGACAAAAATAATTCATGTATTTTTAATAACCATTTCTTATTTATTCTATTAATAGCAGTAGTATATATATATTATATTATTGTTATTATTTGAGTATATTATTGATTAAATAATAATAATAATGCATTATACTATAAAAAAGTGAATTAAAAAAATTTGTCATATTATTATATTATATTAGTTTTACTCATATTTTTACATTATACATAGCATTGCGTTGCATTTTAGGGTGGAAGGAAAAGTTGATAAAATATACATAAACAATGTTTGTTTTTCCATGGATTGTTTTCTGACTGTGTATGAGTAACATACCTTTAAGTTTAATATTTAGGAGTTTGTTCAAATCTGTAGCATGAGTGACGCTCATGAAGAAATCTCCGGTGGTTTGTGTTGGAAACAGCCGTTTGTCTGAGTAAGCACTTTCAGATTTGACTGAGAGGCAGAAAAGTGCTTTTAAAGAAGCAGGCGTCATCACATACGGGCTTGAATCTGATAAGAGTTGCTGTTTTAGTGCTTTGCTGTAGTTTTTCCGCTTGACGTCTGTGTTTTTGTCTGTCTGAGCAGGGGGTGCTGGAGAGTTTTGTGGGGACGGCGTTGACCGGGGCTGTGTTCTGTCTGTTTGCGGGTCAGCCTCTGACCATCCTGAGCAGTACCGGACCCGTGCTCGTCTTTGAGCGCCTGCTCTTTAACTTCAGCAAGTGAGTGTCACATAACAAACAGATACATACTAAAGCTTCTGCATACAAGAACATACAAAAATAATAAGCCATCAGTGGATGATTTCTTAACAATATATAATGTATAAAACATTATATATTATTTTAATATTAATTATTATTATTATTATTAATATTAATAATTATTATAGTTGCTGCATTTTTACTGTCGAAAAATATAATATAAAATAATAAATAAAATATTTAAAATAATATAATATAATATAATATAAAATGATTTGTATTTTTTTTTTTTAATGTTTTTTTCATTATTAATCTATTAATCCAATAAATAATTGCATTAATAATAAAAAATCCCTACTGGTATAATTTGTTATATATATATATATATATCTCATTTTTAAAATGAATTATTACTTTTGATATTTTTAATATTTTGATAAGTTAATATTATGGAAACAATAATAATATCCAAAATCAGTAATTATTTTACTGTGCATAGACTGTATGTTGTTCATCATTTCAATAGTTTGTAACATGACTCATAATAATACTACTGCTATATTTGTTATTATTTATTTATTTTATTCCTATTATTTATAAAGAATGAAATTAATTAGTATGCGTATTAATAACAAACATATTGATAAAAATAACACATTTAGTTTGTGCAAAGCAGGTTCTTAAGTGTAGGCTTTTTTATTTCAGTTGTTTGTTGGAGCCAGATTCATTAATTCTTGATTTACAATCACCAGTGTTTATATGATTTATTAGTCAGCCAAATGAATCAGTTGAGAATTATGTTTAAACATCAGCTTGAATATGAATCAGTCCACAAACCTGTAAATCAGTTTTCTAAAAATATTATACTTATTTTCTGTACTGATGTGTCATATTTAGTTTGAACAAAAACAAGCAGCAATCTCTGGAACTCTTGTAGATGTGTGTCATAGACACAAAACCTTTAGAGTTATCTGGAATCAAGATACATCTTATTGTTTTCCTGTTTCCGCCAAGGTCTCGCCTCTCTGTCTGTGTGTGTGTGTGTGTGTGTGTGTGTGTGTGTGTGTGCGCATGAATACATTTCTCGGTCTCTTTCCGTCTCTCTGTGAGGTTTTAGGTTTCTTTGTTTATGTTCCATTATGAATAATTAAGTCAGATTTCATGTCTGCTTCTGCTGGTGTGCATCAGTTCACTGAAGGTTTCCATCTAAAGAGTCTAGAATTATGGATTGTCATATATTTGATGATATTTGATCAGATGTTGCATTCTAACATTATTAGTAATGTATATACAAATATTTTTTTGTATTTTAAGTAAACATATATTAATGTGTATATATATATATATATGTAGGCAGGTGATCTGATGTGAGTTTTTGATTGGTCCAGGGATAATGACTTTGACTATCTGGAGTTCCGGCTGTGGATCGGCCTGTGGTCTGCTTTCTTGTGTCTGGTTCTGGTCGCCACAGACGCTAGTTTCCTGGTGCAGTACTTCACCCGCTTCACGGAGGAGGGCTTTTCTGCTCTCATCAGCTTCATCTTCATCTACGACGCCTTTAAGAAGATGATCAAACTGGCTCACCATCATCCAATCAACTCAGACTTCAACATGGACCTGGTCACGCAGTACGGATGCCACTGCAGTCCTCCAGACGGTAAGATCAGAGAGAGAGAGAGAATGTGTGTGTGTGTGAGAGTGTGTGTGTGTGTGTGTGTGTTTGTGTGTGAGGGAGAGAGAGAGAGAGAGAGTGAGAGTGTGTGTGTATGTATGTATATGTGTGTGTGTGTGTGAGAGAGAGTGTGTGTTTGTGAGGGAGAGTGAGAAAGAGAGAGTGTGTGTGTGTGTGTGTGTGTGTGAGAGATAGAGAGAGTATGTGTTTGTGAGGGAGAGTGAGAAAGAGAGAGAGAGAGTGTGTGTGTGTGTGTGTGTGTGTGTGTGTGAGCGAGAGAGAGTGTGTGTTTGTGAGGGAGAGTGAGAGTGTGTGTGAGTGTTTATCTTATCATTTACAGTTTTAATGTTTATTAATTATTTTTTATATAAAAATAATAATAATATATTAACATAATGTAATTGACAGGGTTATTTTTATAAATGTTTTATTTTATAATTTTGTTTATAATTATTCATGCTTCTTTGTTTCTTTCTTTCTTATCTATTCTTATTTATTATTATGAACATTAATACTGTCAATTTCTTTATTTAAATTTTAGACATTTTCTTTCAGTTTTGCACACTTTTTTATATATATTGTACACATATTTTTTATTAGAAGTCTAGAAAAGAATATTGATCAAGAAAAGGAATGAGAAACTGCCATTCAACATCAGGTTTAATATAAAACTAAACTCATCATTTGTGTCTTTGATTCAAAAGGCAACATTTCAGCTGTGAACATGGAGAAAATGGAGGCTCTGATGAACAGCACTGGACAGGTTTGTGTTGATCACTATTATGTTATTAAAATACCCACAAAGCATCAGTACACTTAGATCAGTTGTTTTATTTCTGTGTCTGCGCAGCATCTGAACGCGACCTGGGCGTCTTTGACTCGCTCTGAGTGTTCGGAGTGGGGAGGTCAGCTGCTGGGACCGGCCTGTAAATACGTCCCTGATATCACACTCATGTCCTTCATTCTGTTCTTCGGCACATACACCTGCTCCATGGGTCTGAAGAAGTTTAAAACCAGCCGCTTTTTCCCAACTACGGTACACAAACACATACACCAGCCACTCATTAATGATGGTCCTAATTGGCTTATGCTTTTCTCATGAGGATATTCTTCCTCATAGGACTGGGAAAGCCTGCCCACACACACATGCACACACAGGCTTCAAGCTTCAGTCTGAAACTCATTGCTTCTGAGTTAAAGCTGTATTTTGGTTTGGCAGCTGTAATGGAAAATAGTCCATCGCTGATCCTTCCAAAAATGCTGTAGCATATTACAAATCTGTACTCATTAAAATATCGTAACTCTCCATTAATCTCCACTAATTAGAGATTAGATTGAAAGAGTATAGTTTTCACTTTCGATTCTGGTATTTATAGTTTTTCTTGTCAGTGATGTATTTGATGATTGAGTATTACATTTAACATCGCAACATAAATGGTACTCTTTTCTGCATTAATCATTTTTGATTTATACTTTTTTAAACTCTGTTTTTTTACATGCATGCAAAATGCACCCATAATGCATGCCATATTTTTACGTATGTTTTCTGATTATAACATGTTCTTAAATGTATAACTTACATTTTTATTAATTATTTAATGTGCTTTATAATTTTTATTTTATTTTATTTTTATTATTTCAGATAAAGTACTGTCCCAAATTCATACAATATCTTGAATATACTGTAAAATGAATTGAATGTATAAGTAAATGGGTTTATATTGTCTTTGAGGGAAGTGCAAAAATTATGGAAAAAGTAAAAGAAATGATGGCCACAAATTAAAATGTTCAAATCAAAATCCCTTCATGAATTTTTGATTTATATATTTTTACATCTTTTTTTTCTTTTTCTTTTTTACACATGCCTGTCCCTTGCAAAATGTATTTATAGATGTATGTTGCTGTAATTATTATTAAATATTCTATTTTATTAATTATTATTATTATGTTATTAAAAAATATACAACAACACAGAATGCTGCCAAAAACGTTTACAAATGCATTAATAGAAAATGTTTCTTAAATAAATAATGCCACTGAAAAGCCCCATGTTAATTAATCTAAACTGTCCATGTGAGGTCATGCACTGAATAGTTGTTTATATTTGACAGGTCCGCAAACTGATCAGTGATTTCGCCATTATTCTGGCCATTTTGATCTTCTGTGGCGTGGACGCTCTGGTCGGTGTGGATACACCCAAACTGATAGTGCCAAGTGAATTCAAGGTGTGTATTGAATGGGTCTTCTGTGTTACAGTAATCCTTTCATAATCTCAAACCACTGAAATCTGACACTTGAAACCTCTAATACGTGTGTGTGTGTCACAAACAGACACAACTGTACCTCATGAGAGAATCCTGCGCTGTATTGTTACTGTTAAATCTGTATTAGCACAAGCTGAATCAATATAACTTCCTTTAGTATGTTGAGAAGCCCTAATACATTATTTGATATAAAACAGATCAATACATAATTTAGTTTCAAACATAATTATGGTGCTCATATTTCTATTTGAATGAAGATACTATAACTATATAATATGCGTAAATTAAATAATGCTTTCTAATGAAAATTATTAATATTAATTAACATTAATATTAATAAGTGAATGTTGAATATATGTATGTATGTGTATGTATATATAAATTATTTAATTTATACTGTAATGTATTTTATTTAAAATTAGTGCTGCCAAATGTATATTTATATTTATAAATGTATATTAAAGTGTATATTTATAAATACACACCACATACAGTATATATAT
>JAUCNO010000232.1:0-10612 GCA_032353835.1 Enteromius viviparus
CAACCGTTTAGAGCACCCTAGCAACTGATCCCATAGACTGCCATTATAAAAGGCCCAAATGGATATCTTTGGATCACTGTGTCATAGAGACGTGGGGGTGGGCTCGTTTGACTCGGGGCAACAAACAACCAATGGTGAATCATTTAACCTTTGCCTAGCCATGCCCTAGCAACCTTAATGTAGCACCCTAGCAACCCAAACCCAAATAGGCATATCTTTAAATCTGAAATTCATAGAGACATGGCAGTGGTCTCATTTGATTCAGGGCAGCAAGTGGCCAATCGTGAATTTCCATAGACACTTCCTAGCCATGTCCTAGCAACCACACCCAAGCATCCTAGCAAGCCAATACCCAAACTGACATATCTTTAAATCTAAAAGTCATGGAGACATTGGGATTGCATTAGGTCATTCATACTGGCAAGCAGACCTTGGAGTGTTATCATTGGTAGCTGCCAAGTCACTCCCTAGCAACCAAACAGAGTACCATCTAGCAAGACCTTTATCTCTATATCAGAACAACGTAGAGACATGGGACTTGGTTCTTTTCACTCATGCTAGGTGCATCTTTAAGATGCTAGTCTTGCTAGCAGTGACTAGCTACATGCTAATAGTGATTAGCTAATTGCTAAATCAAGATAAGAACGTGCTAAAAACTCTATAAGACTCCATAGTAATGATCTGTGACAAGTAGTAACTGCCTAACAACAGTCTAGCAACCACCCCAAGTTCCTTAGCAACTGCCCTAGCAACCACCCTGGGTACCCTAGCAACAGCATAGCAATACCATAACAACCACCCCGGGTACCCTAGCAACCGCATAGCAACCACCTAGTCTGTACTTCCTCAATAGACCAGGAAACAGTCATTTTTGGTTAATACAAAAAGGTGCATTTCTTCAAACAAAACAGTTGTGTCCGATCCTTCGCTGGCTGTGCTGATTTAAATCTAGCGGGTCTCGTGTTGCAAGTTCAGTGACTTAGTAATGACGATTTTCTCCGCTATTCGGCGACCAGCAGAGTTTACCCGTCACGTTTTGGTAACGGTACGGCTCGCTTGGAACCTCGACAGAGGTGGTACTAAAAAAAGGACCAGGTACCAGTGGAAAACTCCCCAAAAGTGAGCTGTACTGAACCGCGCCGTACCATGCAATGGAAAAGCGCCAATAGTCCCTTTGAGAATGTAGTTATTACAGTTTCTGTTACTACTGTAAAATCACTAGAAACATTATGTAAACAGCCTTGTATAAATGTATTTGTTCTTCTGTCAATTTTCATTCATTTTTTCCACTCTCTCTTAATATGTTAAATTTATAATAAAAGACATTAATAAAAAAAATGCATTTAAATATTTTTATGTCAATTGAAATATCACATTTAATTATTGATTTATATTTTGATATTGATAATTATTTAATAAAACTTTATATACAAACACTATAAATAATTAATATTTAAGAAAATATTTAAAACAAGTTGATGCGATATAAAAGATAGGTCTCTAATTGCACTTTTATTTTATATTTTCAGTTTTTAGCTTTTTTTAAGTGATAGTCATTTTTATTATTTTTATCTTGTATTATTTAGTGCTTGATTACATGTTAACATTACTCTTTAATCCCTTTTTAATTTTAGTACATTTTAAAGTTATTTGAGTTATTTACCAAGGCAAAATGTATTGCTTTTATTTGTTTTTATGTTTTTTTATATAATGTTTTTCTATTTTTATTTTAATTAACAAAACTAATTTTGAATGGCTCTAGTTTTTATTGTTTGTGTCTGAGATGAGCCCACCAACTGTACAGTTGTTTTCTGGGAAATCCCTTCTTAGATGTGGGCTGTTTAGTGCATGTGATGCGTGTCTTCAGAGTCAATCTCTAATCTTTCTTATTCTGTTTGAACCCTCAAGGAATCACGTCATCTTTCCTGCTTCTCTCTGTTCCTTCCTCCGTATCTTCCTTTATCTTTCTTCCCTTTCCTCCTGCTCTCTGATGTTAGGCTGAATTGCCGCTAGTTTCAGCGGTTTGCCGATGATGAAAGCCACAGGACGGGCGGCCCATGAAAAATGAAGTAGACATAACGAGGGATGGAGCACAGAGACAATGAAGAAAGAGAGAGTGAGGGATGACTGACATATCAGAGAGAGAGGAGAGAGGATGAAAGCCCTGTCCTCTCGTTTGTAGAGGGTTCGGTACTTACTGGAACCAGCAGAAGAACCAGCCAATGCCTGAGAACCTGAAAGAGAGAAAGAGAAAGTGTGTGATCCAAAACCTAGTGAGTGACAGCACATAGACAGTTGCCTTCTGAGGGAGCATACTAACTGAAAAGAACATCATGAATGACTGATTTTGGAAAATGATTTAATTTAGTGATGTCAAACAATTAATCATGATTAATTGCACCCAATTTAATTTATTTTTAATTTTATACAGTATGTGTGTACTCTTATTATGTATATATATATAAATACACACACACACACACACACACACCCACACACACACACATGTGTATATATTTAAGAAAAATGTTACATTTCTATATGACACAATTTATGATTATAAATATACACATGTAAATATATGTCTTCATATACAAAATAAATATACACAGTGGAAACATTATGCAAACAAAAACAAAAATTAAACATGCTTTAAATTTAATGTTGACTTTAATGACCATATATATAATACATCTATGGATAAATTAAATAAAAATTATATATATATATTTATTTTTCACTGTACTTGTTATAATGCATTCTGGTATTCTGGCCTATTTAGTCAAAAATCATTTATTTATATTAAATAAATATGTTCATATATTCAAATGAATTATAAAAAACACCCCAAAAGCAAATTTAATCAGATTTTTCACTGTGTGCGTTGCAATGCATTTTGTTATTCTGAGCTTTTTTGGCATAATGAAGCCAGTATTATTAAGAAACCGGGAAATACACTGATTTATGATAAACACGCCAATATTCCATGAAAAATAAGAACAACCAGTTTCATGCTGACTTAAATTAACATGTTTTAAAGAGAAAATAATCTTGCTGCACTAGTTGAAATGTATTGATGTATCTGGTATCTCTGACCACACCAAAGTCTTGAAATGGTGTCTAGGTAGGCAGCTCACTAGGTTTTGGAGCAGATCTAGTGTTTCCTGTTTAGACAGTGATTAGAGCAGATCGGGGCCGTTTTCTCCACAGAGGAGGCTGAGCGCGTGTGTGCTTGGGAAGGTTTTGTGGCTGTGTGCGTCTGCGCTGCTCTGTTCTCTGGGAATTGGGCCGCCACACCAGCAGTCTTGATCTTACTGTGAGCTGACAGGTCTGTGAAGTCTAAAAGGCTCTGCAGCGCTCGGGTGTGTAAGTGAAGCGAGTTGAGATCTGCAGTCTGCTGGATTCACCCGTGTGTGTGTGTGTGTGTGTGTGTGTGTTGCCCTAGATTATTATTTTATCATGAGTGCTGCTGGTAAAATGGAGGGATGTTATGTTCCAAGGGATCTCCCTTTGGATACTGTACAGAAGGGAGGAAAAATGAAATTCCTGTTCATTTTCATCTCGTATCTCTCTGTCCTCATCTGCCTTTTTTCCCCTTATTTGTCTTGCTTTTGTTTTATCTCTCATTTCCGTTCACAAGCGAGTCCCTCCTGATCATTTTGTCCACTTTTTGTGGGATAAATCGGATCCAGGCTGCTGGATAACCGTCCGTCTGCTTTCTGTGTGTGTGTCGGTGTGTAAAGATCTCTGAAGCTCAGAGGAATTCCGGTCGAGGAATCCTGAACCCAGAAAATAATGAGGAGACTTCATTGTGACGGGCTTAGATGTGAGAGTCCTGTAGTGCGGGGATGATTTTAGAGAAAATTAATTCTGTTTCATTGTGGAGTAGAATATGATGAAATGGCTTGATCTGATTCAGGAGCACCTGATATTTGCTCACTGGACACCTGGAGAGATTGATTTTATAATGCGCTTCCTAATGAATTAATTCTTTGCTTCTAGGTGTTTTTTTGACATGGGGAAGTAAGATACACGTGTGTTTGACTCACATGTGTTGGGGGATCCGTTGGGTGTTGGTAAGTATGATCCTGATTTCCATGTCTTGGCTTTGAATCCTTTTTTGCAGCGCTGGCAGTCCTGTCCGGTCGTGTTGTGTTCACACTGACACTGTAAGTTTCCGTCCACATACAAACACTGAGACGAGTGGAGATTGCATTTACACCTGAAAGACAGGAAGACATGCAGACGTTAGACTTTTATCTGTACTTATTTTAGAATAATTTATATACTAAAATGAAAATATTATTTACTAATATTTAGAATTAGTGTTTTATCTTTATATTTTCAGTTCATTTTAGTTTTAGCACTTTTGTTAAGTGCTTTTGTCTCTATTTTCACATATGAAAATTTAAGTTTACTTCGATTATTCTTATAATTATTCCAATAGGAATTTTAAGAATTTAGCTTTTTTGCATTTCAGTTATTCTGAAACATAGTAGATCTTTAATTTTGCTGTAGCTAAAATGATATAGATTTTATAATTCTACTTTTTTTATATATATAAAAAAAGATTTCTATTTTACTTTTTTATTCCAAAGTTTCTAATCTAATATTTTAATTTTATTGATTTCAACATAATTTAAAATACCCAAAAATATTTAAGTTTACATTTTTGAAATTTAATGCTTTTGTAAGATATTTAAAATGTTTTATATTTCAATTTAATCTATTTTCTTTCCTTCTTTTTTCATTTTTTTTTCATTGCAACTAGTTGGAAAGGCACCAAATATTTTTCACCTAATATTTATATTTAATTCCAATCATAGTAGATCTTTAATTTTGCTGTAGCTAAAATGATTTAGATTTTATAATTCTACTTTTTTATATATAGAAAAAGATTTCTATTTATTTCTATTTTACTTTTTTTCCCCAAAGTTTCTAATCTAATATTTTAATTTTATTGATTTCAACATTATTTAAAATACCCCAAAATATTTTAGTTTACATTTTTACAATTTATTGCTTTTGTAAGATATTTAAAATGTTTTATATTTCAATTTAATCTATTTTCTTTCTTTCTTTTTTCATTTTTTTTTCATTGCAATTAGTTGGAAAGGCACCAAATATCGTTCACCTAATATTTATATTTAATTCCAATCAGCTAAAACCATTTTTAAAATATATTTTAGTTTTTGTTTTAATTAACTATAATTACACTGATTAAAACGAATTTGCTAGTGAACAAAAATTTAAATTTTTATATTAATGTGCATATGAATTTGATTCTTAATGACTTATTTTCCCAAATGTTTACTTTCTAAGAAAAAGGGCAGAGAAGAAACATTCATGACATTTAGATTTTGAATGATTTAGCGTGGCAAAGTCATTAGGAAATGAATGAATCCAGTATGAAGAGCAGAGGATGCATTTGAAGCCTCCAGTATGAGCTGCACTCAAGCAGGGTGGATGTTTTCAGAGATATAAATTACAGGTGTGAGTGTGTGTTGGCAGGTGGAAATGCATCAAGAGCAATGAACACAGGTGTGCTGCTGTAGATTGGGCCCAGTAAAGCAGAAATGAGCGTTTGTGTAAGACCAAATGGCCCTGATCCTAAATGAGACTCTTCCACCTGAGCAGCACAGTGTGTGTGTGTGTGTGTGTGTGTGTGTGTGTGTGTGTGTGTTACTATCGAGCTTCAATCCAGTTTGTTCCGCTGGAGTGAACATGGATCCATCAGCATCAAATATTCACAACATCGTCCTGTACCTTGAGCCAACCCTCATCTATCTCTCTCTTTTTTTTTCCCTCACTTTTTCTTTTCCACAGCCTGTGAACATTTTTCAGCCTCTTTCTCCTTCCCTCTATCTCCTTTAACCTCGTTCTCTGACACCATCGCTCTTCCAAGATGTGGTTTAGTGTGTGCTAAAGTGGTCTAGGTTGGCAGTCTGTAGTGTGATGTGGTCTATGATTTATTATTTATTCCTTGTGTGTCAATGATGTGCAATATACAAAAATCAGATTTACAGTCTAATGCGATACATTAGATCCTTTACAAAGTTTTATTCTCTAGTTGCTTAGTAGAACACCTATGATCCACTGAAGTTCTCTCAATTCTGATTTTATATCGAGTTATTATTTCTGACTTTTTTTTGTGATATCCACCAGAGAATTCTGATCTTATTCTGGTTAGTTCTCAGAATTAAAAGATCTAAAACTGAGAGGAAAAGTTACTTTTATTAGGATGAATAAACTGATTTGTGAAGAAAAAAAAAGATTAATTTTTTTTATTTTTTTCTGTGGTATGTTTATATGACATGTAAAAAGAAGTAGGTCATATGGTTGTGATGTCCTGACCATAATGATTTCTGAGTCATTTTTGCAGTTTAGTTTGAACAAATCTCAATATTAAGAGTCAGACACTTATTTCAAAAGAGCAAGAACAGCCCAGTTGTCCATGGCATGCCCTTGTTAAGTCATTCTGAACTACCCGGGAGTTTCCCTCTGTGTTTTCTGTGGTGTGTGTGTCTCTCTGAGCAGAGGTGTTGTGTAGTGCCCTGTGAGCAGCATCTCATGTATGTCTCACATCAGCTCAGAATATAAAACACACTCCTGTGCTCTTTTATCACTGTATTTGACCCACATGACACTTGACGTTTTTAGCAAAAAGCCTCCAAGCGTCTACTTTTGATTTTATGTGTCAAGTTTTAAAAATAGGCTTTATGCGGTTGAAGTCAACATTTCTTCAAAACGGACCCTGTTTTATAGCTCAAGCATTGATTTAGGCTACTGCCACTAGTTAATGAAGTAATCTAATACAGGTGACTTCAATAACGGCAAATATAAATAGATGTGTTTCCATTGGGATACAGTATGTTCAGATGCTCTGGAGGATGAACTTGACTTTCAGTTTGACATCCTGCTCACCTTCCTGCTTTCAGCCTTTTCCATGTTTTTTGTGATTACTGGATAAGGATTTGTTAAGAATCATTTCAGACTTCACTCACAAATTGCACTGTCTAGCTGACTGAATATTTTATAACAGAGTGTAACTGGAAAACTTCAAATTCAAGCCTTTTGAATATTTCATTATTTCTCATGATTGTTTCCAGGTCTGGAAATCACGATGTTAAAAGACAGTTGCATGTGTTTTCCATGACCACGGAATCCTGTTAAATAATTATGGCCTGATTCCCAGAACGCTTCTATCCTTCCTACGATCGACTGACTCTATTCTGTAGGTAATGTTAACGTAGCACAATGCAGCACAAAGCTCATGTCTACTTAACATTTAGTAAAATGTAAAACGATTTTAAGTTCATAGGTTACTCATTGTATTACTGTTTTTAAATAAGGGTTTTTGGCTCCTTGAGTTGCTTTTTGGATTATAAATTCATGATGTTTAATTATAGGAGCTAGAGAATCAGAAGTTCTTTGTAGAATTGAAAAGGTTCTGCGATGACATCACAGTATATGTGAATCTAATTGTGCTTGTGATTGTCTTTCTCTCGGTCTCTCTGTGAGTTATGGATTATGCGAGCGGTTTTACGATGAGCAAATCAAACAAACAAAACAAACATGAATCCACAGTGAGACTCGGCAGACGCCAGGAACGCTCTCGTTCTCTGATTTCTGTCTCCTCTTTTTCTCTTTTGTTCATTAGATGACAGAGAGCCGTTTCTATCTCGCACACATTTCCAGCAACTTACTCTGAGCCATTAATTCCCTCTGAGAGCAGAGAGAGATGGAGGTACAGAAAGAGCAGTTAGAGTAAACTGACCCTGTTGTTGTGCTGTTTTGACAGGAATGAGATCCATCTAATGAAAAACCATTCTACAGTACATTTTTGCAACAAGCTACTGTAAATCTCTATTGGACTTAGTTGACGCTTTGCTACGTATCAGTTTAAAAGAGATGTTTTGCAATAAAAAAAAGTTATAAAGATTTTAAAGGGTTTGAGTTCAGGTTTGACCACACTGTACAGTACATATCAATCTAATTAGCTTTATTTTAAAGTAATATTTTGTGATCTGCCCCTTTTATCCCCAGTCAGCATGTGTCTCTGTTTGTGTCTGCTGTAATTGGACGTGATAATTTGGATGACATCAGCGTGTTTTTTTTTTTCTTGTTTCAATATATTTTTTTAAATAATTTATTTTGAATTATACTGTAATACTCATTTAATATTTGTAATTAGCTTTAATATAAATGTTAGTTTAAGCTTTATTGGTTTATTGGTTTTTGATTTAATAATATATGAATAATCTTTAAATATTTATTTCTGTAAACTCTTGGAGTAACAGACTGATCATTCAGTTAACATCATGCATGCTCTTATATATATTTATTGTAAGCTGCTTTTAATTTCAGTTTTAGGAATTATATATGGCTGGGCGATAATGTTTCATAATGTTCGGTATCAATAATTATGACATTTTTTTATTGTCTTTTTTTAAACAAAGAGCAAGAGATAACTTTTTTTTAAATGCAACCCATCATCAAAACCCCTAATATTTGTATTTTTTATCATCTTTATTTTAATAACTGAAAATATTATTTTCTAGTTTCACCTCAGTTGAGTAACAGATCAATCTTTTATCTTATCATCACAATCACAGTGTCTTGATTCAACCTGTATTTTTTGTTTCATTCTACTTCTGAAAAAACGAAATCAATACAGCACTGTGAGTGTTGCCGCTGCTTTTCACACTCTAAACCCTCTCTCTTCCTCTCTTCAGTCACGCTTCAGTGAGAGTGGTATTCCCTCCGCGATTCCTTCAACTCCCACTCATTCAAACTCCAGCCACACTCATTCCCATCTCTTCTATCCACACATTTTACCCATTCAGGCCAGTTCCTCTCTTAACTGCACTTCTCTGCTGTGGTGTTTGTGTGACGGTGCTCATAACAGGTGATAGGGCTTCCTGTTATTCAGCTTCTGATTTTGTGTTGTTCTTCAGGTAACTGCTCTGAACATGCTGACTGTAGTTAATTGTGGATTCTGTTGCTCTAGTGTCAGTGGTTGAAGTGAAAGGGAAACTGAATGCTGAAGACAGTTTATGCAAATGCTCATGCAGTGCTTTCGTTGTGTATCATCTGCATTCAGATACACGAATAACAAAATACTGCATACTACTGTATATACACAACTGTTCAAAAGTGAATTAATATTAATGTCAAAATAAAGAAAGTACATTTATAAAAAGTAGGCTGTATACGGCATCTTCAGGTTAACATTAAATATCTCCAATCCAACAATACTTTATAGCTTTTTGTGTATGTATTTTTTAAAGACTACTTTGTCAGTAAGTAGTAAATATGAGTAGTTTATGAGAGTTTCCACTTGACTACATTGTGTGTGTGTGTGTATGTGTGAGACTAACTACAAACTCACTGCCACCCACGACCCAGTCAATACCCATAATGCAGTTCGGTAAAAGCTTAAGGTCACAAGGTCACTGGTCATTCTCAGACCCCAGAGGAGTTCAGACACAGCTTTTAGAGATGACCTTCAGCCCAACACAACTGTGTGTGTGTTAAAGGTTAAAATGGTTCAGTTTTTGTTTTTACGTGTTACAGGTAATGCTATATTTGCTGCATGTGTGTGTTTTTGTGAATACTATAGCAGGCAGTGTTTTCTGTGTGTGTTCTGCATGTCGCAGCATGTGGTTTCAGTGTGGCGTCTCACTGCACAGCAGAAAGTGAATAATTTACATAGACTGCAGCAGAAAACGTGAACTTGTGTGAGTTTGTGTACGCTAGAGATCCAAGCGGGATTCAGTGCGGAAACGTGCGTGCAGGAGAAAATAGAATACAAACCGAGAAAGCACGGCCTTGTACAAAGAAAGTCTCCTTAAAGCTACTTCAACACACACAAAGACTGAGAGCAAGAAGGAGGGAGGTGAAGGGGAGAAACGCAGCAAGTTTAGTTAATAAGGTCTTCCTCTGCTATCTGGGGCTTTAGAAGTGTTCGTTTCAATGATCATATTAGTCACAAATATTTTTTTCTTTCTTCAGTGTAACAATGTTTGATTGAATGCTTATATTTTCCATAGTGAGTTTAGTGTTCAAAATCACTCTAAATGTCACCTATACAAAGTGCGCACAAAACACAATATTGCTTTTTTGTCCTTTGTGAAGGTCAACATTCAATTTCATTAAATGGAAATATGCAGCTTGGACATTCTGCCTACAAAGACGTGACGGTGAGTAAATGATGACGGTGTCTTTGAACATGAACATGCTTTCTGTGGAACAAAAATATCACTAATGTCATTAATCTAATCAAACAGACAGACAGACAGATAGATAGACAGACAGACAGACAGACAGACAGATAGAAAGATAGATAGATAGATAGATAGATACAGTAGATCGATAGATAGAAAAATAGACAGATACAATAGACAGACAGACAGACAGACAGACAGAAAGATAGATAGATAGATAGATAGATAGATAGATACAGTAGATCGATAGATAGAAAAATAGACAGATACAATAGACAGACAGACAGACAGACAGACAGAAAGATAGATAGATAGATAGATAGATAGATAGATACAGTAGATCGATAGATAGAAAAATAGACAGATACAATAGACAGACAGACAGA